>JAVJAQ010001248.1:0-99620 GCA_032362365.1 Zygogramma bicolorata
GTCTTCTCAGGAAGAGATCAAACGTTTGAGAATCAAACGCGGTAGCATAAAAACTAAACTTACATTACTCGACAAATATTTCAAAAAAATTAACGAAGAAACTGACATTACTCCGATTCATATCAGAGAATTGCAAAATAGGCTGTCGCGGATTGAAAACGTTTTGGATGAGTTCTATGATATTCAAACTGAAATCGAAATATTATTGGACAATCAAGATGATGAAATAAATGAGCGAGTTAGTTTTGAGGATTTATTTTATAGTATTTTATCAGAGGCAACCGATTTTTTAGAAAAACATGTAGAATTTGACAAAAATTCGATTATTTCAAAACTTTCCGATAATTCAGAGAAAAGTGACAAAACTGCTCATAAAAAAATCTGTAACTAACACACTAGAGAATCCAAACATACATCATTCGAATTTACACTCGGTCTACATGCAGGGTATTAAACTTCCAATCATAAATCTTCCGACTTTTGATGGTAGTGAAGAGAGCTGGCTAGAATTTCGCGATTCCTTTGAGTCAATAATCATTAAGAATGCGAATATTGGCAATTATCAACGTCTCTCTTATCTCAAGACATCATTGAAAGGCGAAGCTCTTGAAACAATAATATCATTGGAAACCTGTGATGAAAATTTTCACATAGCATGGGATCTTTCATGTGAAAGTTATACAGATACACGATCACTTTTGTCAGAACATGTAAAGGCACTTCTCGAAATTCAGTCTCTACAAAAGGAATCTTATTTGAGTCTCAAGCAGATTTGCGATATAGTTAAAAGAATTTACGTTCTCTGAAGAGTTTAGGTGAACCCACCGAGGATTGGGATACTCTCATAATCTATATTGTTATAGGTAAGCTTGATAAAATAACTAAACGTGAATGGGTATCAAAAGGGTTCCCGAATAACCCACGTGAAATCCCAAATTTGAATGATTTATTAACGTTTCTCAAAGAAAGGTCTAAGATATTGAAGGCAACGAATTCTGAGATAACGCAAGTTTCAAGCGAATCCATATTCCACAAGTCAAAATTCAATTCCAAAGAAAAATGAGTTTCAAGATCATTCGTTTCAAACAATCGCGTTTGTCCAATTTGTCGAAAGTCTCATAAGATTTATACATGTACAAAGTTCCTCCAAATGAAAGGCTTGATTCAGTTAATAGCCTCAAGCTTTGCATTAATTGCCTGAATAGCGGTCATCAGGCAGAAGCTTGTAAGTTTGGTTCATGCAGAAAATGTTCATCAAAACATAATTCTCTACTTCATTTCGACAATTCGCATAATTCCAATTCAGCAATAGTGTTGGAACCTTCTGCAGAACATTCATTGACAAGTGTTATATCGTCTAGCAAACAAATACCTCTGTCAACTGTTCAAGTAACAGTTTTTGATTCTAAAGGAAATCCCCATACTTGTCGTGCTTCGCTCGACTCAGGAAGCCAGTCCAATTTTATCAACTCCAATTTGGCAAATCTTCTTGAATTACCTGAGAATCAAATCGACATAACAGTTATTGGTATCACTAAAGTGACATCATCAATCAAATTCAAGGTCGATTTGAAGGTGCATTCTCAGCACAATTCTTTTTCATCAGCATTATCATGCCTAGTAGTCTCTAATAATTCAGATTCGATTCCAAATACTTCATTTGATATTTCGTCAATTAATATTCCTCAGAATATAAGACTTGCAGATCCGTACTTCAATAAATCAAATCCAATACAATTGCTCATAGGTTCTGGAATATTTTGGCAAATTCTTTCAGTTGGTCAAATAAACTTAGGTACCTCGATGCCCATACTACAAAAAACAAAATTTGGGTGGGTTATAGCAGGACCTTTTGGTACGAAAGGCTGTCATCTCAATTCTGTGAAATGCAATTTTACCCAAGATTCAAATATCCAAGAACAACTTGCACGTTTTTGGGAAATAGAAAATTGTTCCTCAGAACGCACGTTATCAGCAGAGGAGAAGGCTTGTGAATATAATTTTGTATCCACACATTCAAGAGATTCTGATGGTAGATTCATAGTATATATTCCATTAAAGGATTCAGTAGACAAACTAGGTGATTCCAGGAAACAGGCTGTAAAACGTTTTTTCAGTTTAGAATCAAGGTTACAGAAAAACGATCATCTTCGTGATTTATATACAAAATTTATGAACAAATACATCGATTTGAGGCATATGTCTCCAGTGAATAATCAAATATCTATCTCCAATCCATACTATTTATGCCATCATGGCGTTTTGAAAGAACAAAGTACAACAACCAAATTGAGAGTTGTATTCAACGGTTCTTTTTCCACATCATCAGGATGGTCTCTTAACGATATACAGATGATAGGTCCCAAAATACAAAATGATCTTTATGACATACTCATTTGCAATAGGCAATACGCTTACGTGGTATCAGCTGACGTCTGTAAAATGTACAGGCAAGTTCTCATTACTCCTTCTCAAAGATATCTTCAAATAATATTTTGGCGTTCTAGTCCATCAGATCCTTTAATTGAATACGATCTGAATACTGTAACTTACGGGACATCTTCTGCCTCTTTTTTGGCTATACGATGTCTTCATCAGCTTGCACTAGAGAATAAAACCACATTTCCTTTAGCGTCTGAAATAATATTGGCTGATTTTTATGTAGATGATCTTTTCACCGTTTCCGATTCAATTGATGAACTCCAGATCCTTTGTTTACAAATCGCTCAAATTCTTCAACAGGGTTGTTATGAACTCCGAAAATGGACTTCTAATGATGTGAACGTTCTGGAACGCATTCATGGTTCAATTTTGGATGACCATATTTTACAATTTGATTCTGACGCAGCTCCAAAAACCTTGGGCTTATACTGGTCCCCTGAGTCAGATACTTTTTTATATAATATCAACCCTGAAAGAATTTCTTCACGACTATCGCGACTAACTTTACGAAAAGAAGTGTGCGCATCTTCTTCAAAACTCAGTAAAACATCTAATGCTCTATCAGCATTTGCAGGAAAAGGACCTGATTTGCGTACATTTTAAACCGTACCAGTTTCTCGAAATTGCGTTTCAATCTTACTGACTGTTGAACGCGTTATAGGTCTTTCTGGACATTTATCAACAAATTGCACACTTCCATCTGAGTGTGCGATCTGTCTCCATACCCAATCATCATTAGTATTTCAATTCGTTGCTTTACACTTAACTCCATTTCTACTTCCAATTAAATCTAAGCAATCATTTGAATATTCACGAATACCAAAAATATTGTAGTACTAAACTGTCACTGAACATCAATAAATCACTGAACAAATGCAAAAGCTTTCAACAAGTTTTCGTGGTGGTGATCCTGCTTTCATAGACTGCAGAAGGTACTGGAATTTATTGTCTGCATCGATTTCGTTGTCTTCATGAATCTTCCTGAACTGGCCCCAGAAACCTATCCAGTTCACGACGTTACCATCGAACTTCTGTTCTAGTTTTGTGAGTTGAAATTTCCGCTTCATTTTATCGTTGGCTGTACTGGACTGATCTTGAATCGGCTTAACAGTTTTAATTGAAGCTTCACATTTTCCTTTATATTTGATGAAATCTTTTCTGAACTTACGAACTTCTTTGTATTCTGTTGCAAAATCTTCTTCATCAGCATTTATGGAAAATAGTAGATCCTCGGCGTTTTCATCAGACTTGAATAGCCTCGAAGTAACTTCTTTCAGTTCTTGCAACAAATCGTGGATGGAGCCATCTGGCTTATTTACGAGACATTCATCGATTCCTTCGCAAAGTTCCATAAAATGGGCTCTTATTGGATTTCGAAGTTTATTTACGTTCTCCATATTTCGTCCTGTCACGGTCGCCAAAATGTTGAATTCGAATTTACTTTTTTATATAAGTAATATGGAAACTTGTGAATATTTTATACTTTTCAACGTCTAATGACAATTCTAAACAATCGTATTGCTTTGTCATCCAGTGAATATTCCTCAGATGTCGAAGGAGGTGACCAGGATAATATCGATCAAGACAAAAGTAAATTTTTTGTTTGTTTCCTTCCTTTCTGTTCGAACAGTGATTGGGTTATCTCACGCAATTCTGAAACATTGTTAGATGTATACAGACCGATGAAGGTTGAGTAATTCCCAGTTTCTGGTTTGTTTGGTATATACTGAATATACTGGGTAGTTGTCATAATATTCCTCAAAATTGATACCAATATTCAGTTGTTATACTAAATCTGCTAATGTTCCTCCAACGTTATCTGGAACGGATGATTCGATACTCATACAAACGCAAGCAGAGGTACATAGACCACCGGAAAATTGAGCCTCCGAAACTGAACCAGGGAGAGATTTTGAGTTTTTGGGGGCGAAACCTAAACCATTTAATGGTACAGAAGAACCGTTACACGAAGAGCTGGTGGTACGTTGGAGTATTTATCTCCAAAATGGTGTTCAGAAAGAAGTTCGGGAACGTATTATGGAAAAATATCCATCATTCGAGAACTGTCCCTTATTAAAGACGCCGATTTTAGGGCCCGAGATAACCTCTTGCTTGGATCAAAAAGCTCTAACAAAAGATAAATTTATAAGCAACCTTCAAGATCAAACTGGGCATGCTTCAGCCGCCTCAGGGGGCCAAATGAACAAACTGTTGCAAGTTAATGATGATAATAAGGATGCACTCACCACTTCAGCCGATGTCTCACAGTTGATAGCCAACATCCATCAAGTCATTTTAACACATCGGAAATATAATGTCATGTCCTTCCTGAACTATTCTTCAAGAAAACTCATCGATTTTAGTGTAACAGATGAGTTTCTGTTGGGAAAGAATTTTGTAACTGAGCTGAAAGCAAGTCAAACAGCAAAGAAGACTAGTCTGGAACTGAAGGCAAAACCCTTCGTTAAGCCCATACCGCCTCCGGTATCCAAGTTCTAGGCTGTCTCTGAGAGTCGTCCGGGTCCTCCTAGTCATTTCGCGGGTCGTCATTTAAACTGGAAGCGCCCTCAACAAAACGTCAAGAAACGACGGGAGTCGAGGAAAGAAAGGACAGAGAACAGGAACCACTACAAGCCATTGCCGAAACGGCGACACTAGGAACTCAGGTGAATGAAGGGCATTATGCTGGTCGTTTAGCTATCTCTGCAACTGGGATATAACTAGGCAATCACGAGTTTTAGATTGGGTCAGAGGGGTCGTTATACCTTCCAAAAGCGAACCTAAACAAAGTTGTTTCAGAAAAGTTGTCATTTCCTCAACTGAAAGATACTTTCATGAGCAAGCTATCAATAATCTCATTGACATAGATGCTGTACATGAATGTCAGTATGAGGCAGGAGAATTTTTGTCAACATATTTCTTGATCGAAAAGCCGAATGGCAAAGTGAGATTCATTTTGAATCTGAAATCCCTAAACCAATTTATTGACGCTCAATTTATCGAATCTAGCTCCTTATATATATTCACAAAAAATTTGAAACCTGTGGTCACTGTTTTGAGAGACTAAGGTTTCCTTTTTTTCATATATATCGACGATATTCTCGTTAGAGATAAAACGATACCTTAATGCCAACATGCAGTCAATATTATGGTCTAAACACTACTTAGTCTTGGGTTTTTATTCAATATCAAAAAGAGTACTCTGATACCGAGTCAAGAGCTTACATTTTCGGGTTTCACTTATAATTCCCATAATATGACGTTATCCTTACCAATTGGGAAGAGAAACGACATATGTGATAGCTTAGTGGCCTTCCAGAAGAAGACACGTTGTTCAATATTATGGTTGTCTAAACTGATTGGTAAACTAGTAGCGGCTTGCTCAGCCGTAGATTACGGATGGTATCACATAAAATACCTCGAAAGGGAAACATTTCTGGCCCTACGAAAATATAAAACGTACAACTACAATATTGAACTCCCCTCTTATCTCAACCTAGATTTTCGTTGGTGGATTCAAAATATGAAATCTTCATTTCGAAAAATCGGTGGAAATGATGATTTCTTGTTAGAAATATTTTCTGACACTTCCAATTCAGGGTGGGTAGCATATTGCGACGGAAATACAGCTTGTGGTTTTCGGTCCGAAGCTCAGGCCTCTCACCAGATAAATTACCTGGAAATTTTAGCCGCGTTTTATGCACTCAAATCTTTCACAAAAAAACTCAACTTTTGTAACATCTTGCTTCGAGTGGATAACAAAACAGCCATTGCTTGCATTAATGAAAACGGCAGTATTCAGTACCCCAAATTAAATAGTATTACTAGAGATATCTGGCAATACTGTGAAAACCGAAACATTCACATCTTTGCTTCATATATACCATCTAAAGATAACTCGCAAGCTGACCTTGCTTCTTGCCCTACTTCAATTGAAATGGAATATGAGCTGAATGTAAACATATTCAGGAAAATTTGTAAGAAATTCGGAGAAGTGCAAATAGACTTATTCGCCACGAAATTGAAAGCCAAATGCAAGAAATACGTTTCATGGGGTCCCGACCCTAATCCAAGTCACATCGATGCTTCCACAATGAAATGGAATTTATTTTTTCACGCATTTCCACCCTTTTGCTTGATATCTAGAGTATTGAACAAATCAATCAACGACAGAGCTGAGGGCATTGTGGTTGTCCCAAATTGGCCATCCCAACCGTGGCTTCCTCTTTTTCGCAGGTTGCTGTCTTGCAAACCACTTCTAATCGAACCCGACATACATTTATTCTTCCTTTCAGGACACCACACCCACTCAACCAGAGCCTTTCGTTGGTTGCCGCGAAATTATCAGGAGATCAATGGTGAAAAAGGGAATTCCAGAAAATTCCATTCCGATCATGATAGCATCAAAAAAGGATGAACCAATACGAGGCATGCTATCGTAAGTGGTGGGCCTATTGTGTCAGAAAACGGGCGGATATCTTCGAGTAAGTTCAATTTGCTACATTTCCTAACGTTTATACAAGAACAAATGAATTAAAATCTTTCATACTCTACCCTTAACATATACCGGTCAGCTCTCAACTTGATCAATCCACCGGCTTCTAAAGATGGAACTATAATTAAAGGGTTTTTGAAAGGGGTTCATAACATACGGCCCCCCTCAACCTGGGACCCTCAGCCTGTTCTCAAATATTTGAAAGGGCTTCATCCACCAGAAGTACTCAGCTTGGACATGCTTTCAAAAAAGCTTGTAATGCTTTTCGCGTTAACTACGGGCCTCCGAGTGCAAACTATATCAAAAATTTCTGGAAAATATTTCTGTTCTGAAAGATCTAAATCTCGGCTGGATGGACAGAATCATAGGATGTATTCCAAAGATTTTACAATCTGCCTCTAGTAAACAACCAAAACGATTTTGCTCAGGCTATTTTAGGTATTTGAAAATTGACCGAAAGAAACTACAACCTCAACATTTATCATAAATTATAATTATTGGGTAAAATTAAATTTTTTCTATTTGATTTTTTTTTAATATATGTACATATATGTGAAAATATATGTATGTATAAATTAATAGTACCGTAAAATGAGGCTATTTGGGTCATGCGGGGCTATTTGGTTTTCATTTGAATTTTGTTTTTTTACCGCCCACTTTCCGAGACAACAAAAAATATGCCAATATTACATCGTTACTCGGTACTGGGTGAGTTGTGTGAGATGCATTGACGTCCGCGAAGAAGAATATCTGGTTGACATTTGACAGCATAAGTGTTGTGTCAAAAACAGCGGATTTTTGAACATATTCAGTGATAGAAGCTTGTCAAGAAAATGGCATAATCTTGTTGTGTTTGCCATCAAATGCAACACATCTGCAGCCGCTAGATGTGGCATTTTTTGCCCCTCTAAAACAATACTGGAGAGACATACTAACAGATTACAAAAAATCTACTGAGCTTAGGGGAAGTCTCAGGAAAGACTCATTTCCACCTCTTTTGAAGAAACTGCACGAAAGACTAAAAACTGGTAATGAGGATGCCCGAAATCGAATAGCTGGATTTCGTAAAACAGGGCTATACCTACTTAATATCAATGAACTAAAAGAAAGACTTCCTAAACCCGAGCAAGACGGACAAGAAATTTCTGAAAGAGTATCAGATGTGTTAGTAAATATGCTAGAAGAAATGAGAAATGACAAAGCAAGAAACACTGTGAGAAGAAGAAAGCGTCTTAATATTGAGCCCGGCAAGAGCATATGTGCTGAAGATTCTGAAGTAGTAGCAGGTTCAAGCAAGCAAGTAGATGCTCGAGAAGATGTATCTGATGCATAGTCAGATATATCGGATACCAGATTTTCTTTACACGATGAAAGCAGCGGTAAAGAAAGTTTTTCTGATTCAATAATAGGATAGAAAGATGCAGAGCAAGACGAAATTGAGTCAGAAGAAAAAGAAGACGATCCAAATGTGTCAAATGTCTATGTCAAAGGAGACTGGATACTTGTGAAATACTGAAAAAAAAATTATAAAATATTATGTTGGCAGCATTCTAGAAATTACTAAGGACCATTACGATGAATGTCACAACAAGGTTAAATTCTTAAAGAAAATTGTGGGAAAATATTGCAGATTTGTTGAAATTGAAGATGTCATTGTTCATGATATGATAATAAGACGTTTAGGTCCTCCTGATAAAAAAAGGAAGCGAAAAAAGATTTTACTTTGAATTTTCAGAAGGTTGCTCGAATTTTGATGTTCTTTAACTTTATAGATTAGGTTAGGGTAACTAAGTACAAAGAATGTGTTTTTTGAGTTGATTCAACTATAGTGCAATGGACTACCTATATGAAATGTTTATTTTTTGTTTTTTGAATGTTTTGTTTATGATAATAAATGAAGGTGTCATATTATAGACCCAAATAACCCATCAGGGAGGGATACTAGAATTCAAGAGGTCAAAACAAAAGAAACCCAAATAGCCCCACTCGTGGGGCTATTTGGGTCTGGCTTTCAAAAAAAATTTATATAGCATTATTTACATAAATAATGAACAGGGATGCTTCGATTGTGTAGCCCTTGACCATATTTTCCTCGCAGAAATAAACCGCCAATGTAATTATAAAAACAACATGACTGCACATGAAAAATCAGAAAAAATGACCCAAATAGCATCAATTTACGGTACGAATTTGGAATATAATTTTAGGTATTAATGATTTTATATCGAAATGATAATCCCGACTGTAAATTTTCTCTTCGGTGATAATTCTGATTGCCGATCGCCGTCGCCTATTGTTTCTTATTAAGATCCAAATACAGCTACAGGTTCACGCCAAACTCGAGGTTTATATAGCACAATTGTAGATAACTTGCACTTTTTCGTAGCGGAAAAGTTGAGGTGATGCCGGTTCAACTGTGTTCAATTTCACACTGGTGTGAGCATTTTTCTCAGCCCACAATGCGCGCGCCTCCTTGGCCATCTTCGAAGGGATTGTCATAGAGATGACGCGCGAAATAATATTTGCAAATAATCAGTCCAATTGAGTAATACCATACACCAAAAGAGATATTCAATTATGAACTATAACTGCAAGGCGAAACATACCGCTCACCTAAAATGACACTTTACCCACAAAAAAAACTTTACTTTAAAAACAATACTTGATAGTTCAGTAAAGGACAAAAAATCAAAAAAAAAGAAAAAAATCAATAGTCCGGAAGGGACATACTTTAGAAACTGGGCGTTTGAAAACTCCCTTTTGTGTCTAAACTGACACTACTCGAACGATACCGTCCGCACCTGGGTACGTCTCTGTAACACGCCCTAAATTCCATTTCAAGGGGGGTGGAAGTTCGTCTTTCAGCAATACTATAGTACCTATGTTTACGGGCGAAGAAGTATTAAACCACTTAGTCCTCTGATTAAGTGTATGGAGATGCAAGCGTTTCAGAAGCTGCCAACGCGAAAGTCTTCTCAGTTTTACTTCCGGTAATTCCTGTTCTATAAATGAGTTCAAGGGTTGAAGGGTTAAAAAATTACTGGGAGTTGATGGATTCAAATCATTTGGGTCAAAACTGATTGAGCACAAGGGTCGCGAATTCCATACCGCCTCAATAGAGATCAAAACAATTTGAAATTCTTCATATGTTAAAATATGGTTTTCAACAACACGGGTTAAATGTTCTTTCACTGATTTTATGCCAGCTTCCCAAATTCCTCCAAAATTTGGAGCGGATGGTGGGTTAAAATGCCAATTTATACCTTCCTGGCCTCTCGCATATTTTGAAGAAGCTGCTTGGAAGCTCCAATGAAGTTTGTTCCACGATCACTGTATATGTCAGTGGTGGGACCACGACGTGAGGGAAATCGTCGCAGAGCGGTTAAAAAGGCGTCACTAGGGAGTTCTGTAGCAAGCTCTAAATGAACAGCCTTGACGGCTAAACAAACAAAGAGGCATATACCGGGTGTCCCAGAGCTTTTAGGCCAGCAGATATCCCAGTCACCTGCAGAAAAAAATTGAAAAAAAATATGTATATCATAAGAGACCACCAGCACTTTCATAAAGCAGAGCAAAATCCACCCCCTCGCGAGCAACCCCTGCGAAACCACCCCTAACTTTTGTTTTTCAAATGGCAACCCCATGTTGTTTGTCGTTCAACTGACAGCTCTTGTTATTTCTCAACCAACGATATATCATAATTATTCGAGAAAATTGAATACGTTAGTGGGTACTATTAACTGGACTGATCGAATTGTTCTGCATTGTAGACACCAGAAAAAGTGGACGCTACGCAGAAAAAGAGGCGATAAAATGTTAGAACTTTTTGTGCCTCCTTTCATTCCTCTGATATCTGGATGACACGTTGCCATTAGTCGTGATATTGTTGTTGTATATCAAAATGCCTTTTACCTTCACTCCCAACGAATACGTTGATATGCTTTTAATTTTTGGTGAATGCCGAAAGAATAAACGTGCTGCGGAGAGGCTGTATGGGCAGCGCTTTCCTGATCGTCGACAACCAGGTCGTAATACGTTTTCGTATGTAGAAAATACCATGCGAACGGGATCATTTCCAGGAAAAACAGATCAAGTACATCCTACTCCTGTGCGAACTGAGGAAAATTGCATAAATGTGTTGGCCTACGCCGAAGCACATCCTCATATTTCGGTTCGTGCATTGGCGGTAGAGATTGGGATCAGTAAGTCATCTGTGCAAAGAATTTTCAAACAGTACAAGTATCATCCCTTCAAAATTCATTTACACCAAGGACTCAGACCTACCGATTTCGAAAGACGAACGGCATTCATTGCTCACATTCAATTTTTAGTCCATGACAATCCAAACATCCTCAATCAAATCTTGTGGAGTGACGAATCCCGCTTCCATAATAATGGTACTGTTAATAGACATAACATGCACTATTGGTCACAGGACAACCCTCACTGGATTAGAGAAACCAATTTCCAAACAATGTGGGGTGTGAACGTGTGGTGTGGTTTACATAATGGACGACTCATCGGGCCCCATTTTTTCCAAGACACTTTGACGGGCCACCGATATTTACATTTCTTGGAAAATTGTTTACCTGGACTACTGGAAGATATTCCAATTGAAGAACGACAACAAATGTGGTGGCAACAAGATGGTGCTCCTGCACATAACCATAATGTAGTTACTACATTCCTCAATGATACTTTTCGAGACCGTTGGATTGGAAATAGTGGACCTGTGCGATGGCCTGCACGTTCTCCAGATCTCACGCCACTGGACTTTTTCCTGTGGGGATATCTGAAACGAGTTGCCTTCGAAACACAACCAATGAATATTGACGATTTAACCCAACAAATTTTAGAGGCTTGTCATACCGTTACTCCGGAAATGATTAGGGCTTCCTGTACTCGCGAGCTGATTCGGCGACTTGAAGCATGTGAGGCAAGTGCCTCCCAACATTTTGAACATTTTCTGTAGTATCATGTATCAAAATACAGATGACCTTAAACATTAATATTTCATTTGTGTTTTTATTTTCTATGATTCTGCATGTCATTCTACCTACCATGATACATCATTGACCGAGAAATGAAACAGACTGTAAGTTGAACCAAAACAAACATGGGCGTGCCATTTGAAAAACAAAAGTTAGGGGTGGTTTCTTGGGGGTTGTTTACCAGGGGGTGGATTTTGCTATGCTGCATGAAAGTGCTTGTGTTCTCCTATGACACATGTTTTTGTTTTAATTTTTGTTCTGCAGGTAACTGAGATATCTGCTGGCCTAAAAGCTCTGGGACACCCGGTATATGCTTCATACGTTTCAGAGCCACGCATCTTACCCATTGGCACAAGGAACGGACCACCAAAGTCAACTCCACATTCAGAAAAACATTTAATTTGATTGACACGTACAGAAGGTAGATCGCCCATAAAAGGAGTTGTCGAAATGGGATTGCATCGAAAGAAACGAATGCAAGATGAGATATTCTTCTTGATTATTCTTTTTGAGGAGAGTATCCAATACTTCTGAGTAAGCAATGCTTGAGTCGCTTGCAGCCCAGTGTGTAACTACTTTTGATGAGTATAATCTATTATGAGACGAGTAAGCCTATGATCAGTAGGTAACAAACAGGGGTGCTTTTGATTATGAGACAAAGATGAATGGATCAAGCGTCCGCCCACCCTGAGAATACCCTCTTTGTCAAGAAATACATTCAACTTACGAAAATGTTTTGAAAGAGTTTTGAGATCAATATTATTAGGTTTTGAGAGGATGCTGATTTCCTTCGAAACACAATCAGCCTGAACAAATTTAATTAAAGTTAAGAGGGCACTGTCTAAGTCATTCGAACTAAGGGGTTGTTTTTTACGACCTTCTGAAATTTTAAGATTAGAAACAAATCGTAGGACATACGCAAAAATACGATTTATTTTTGACAGCGATGAAAATCGTTCTATCAATTCATTCCATACTGTTGGCTCTGGGGTAACTGAATTAAGGGCAATTTTTCGCCTTTTCAACTCGATTTCCTTTACGCAAGTAACGGGTTCCACGAACCATGGCCCTTTATGGTTGTGTAAGAAAGCAGGTCCCGTCCACCATTTTTTCAGTTGGATCAAATCGGGAGGAAGAATGCCTCGCGTCGCGCAGTCGGCAGGATTATCCTCGGAAGATACGTGAGACCACCGATGGGCAGGTAGCCTCTCTTGAATATAGCTAACTCGGTTACTTACAAAGGTGGCCCATTTATGCGGTGAAGAACGTATTCAAGAAAGAGCGACTGTCGAATCTGTCCAACCAAAAGTTGAAGTTACGTCTAAATTATTTTTGTAAGCCTCTGCAACGGCAATCATAAGATCTGACAGCAGAACAGCGGAACACAATTCAAGCCTAGGAATAGAGATCCGTTTCAGGGGTGCAACTCGAGATTTGGCACACAAAAAAATAATGGTTACTTGTTTATCTTACACTATTCTAAGATAAACGACTGCTGCATATGCGCTCTCGGAGCTATCGCAAAAGCCATGCAATTCACAAAATTTTATATTACTCATTGAAATGTTACGAGGTAAAGAGAGTGAAGATAGGCAAGATAAACTATTTTTATAAGAAGACCAAGGAATACTGATGGAAGGAGGAGCAACCTGATCCCAATCGAGACCTGATGACCATAAATTTTGAATAAGTAGCTTTATTAAGACGGTAATGGGAGCAAGAAAACCGAGTGGATCGAATATACGAGCTAAATCGGATAATATATTACGTTTCGTACATTTCGTGTTCTTAGAATCAATTTTAAAGGTGGAGGTGTCACCTGAAGGGTTCCATTGTAAGCCTAGGATTTTTATAGTGGTGTCCCTTTCTTTGTCAAAAGAACGTGGATTGATTTGAGAAGCCGCTTCATCTAGATGAGAGAGTAAAGAGGGACAATTGCTAGCCCATTTTCTCAATTCTAAACCTCCCAAAGCTAAAATTTCAATCAATTCTTTCTGTAGTTCAAGTGCAGACTGAACGGATTTGGCACCGGTGAGAATATCGTCGACATATATTTCATTCTGTAGAATCTTAGAGGCTCGGGGATATTGAGACTGATAGTCTCGTGCAAGTTGTATGAGAGTTCGAATCGTTTGGAAAGGGGAAGATGATATTCCGTATGTTACCGTATTCAGTCGGTAATCTTTTATTTCTCCTGATTTTGAGAATCTCCAAACAATTCTTTGAAAATCTTTATGACTCTCAGACATCCTAATCTGACGAAAAGCTTGTTTTATATCGGCAGTAAAAACTACAGGGTATGTTCGAAAAAGTAAGAGCAAAGAGAATATATCTTTCTGCAACTTAGGACCTACATATAAGGATTCATTCAGAGATAAATTATTGTTTGATTTTGCGGAGGCATTGAAGACAACACGAAGTTTAGTAGTTGAACTTTCAGCTCGAATAACACAGTGATGTGGAATATAATAATGGGGTTGAGAATCGGGCAAAGGTTTTGCTAAATTCATGTGACCGGATTCAAGATAATCTTGCATGAAGCGGCAGTATTCTTCATAGAGCGTAAAATTATTCTGAAAACGTCGTTCTAACGAATAAAATCGACGAAGGGCTATGTCCCTTGAATTCTCGAACGTGGGGAATTGGGGAGATTTGAAGGGCAATTCTCCTACGAAACGACCACTTTCATCTCAAGTGAGAGTTTCACAAAATAATTTCTCAGCAGCAATATCATCGGGGGATAGGGCTATTACGTGTGGAACTTGTTCGAGCTGCCAAAACCCTTTGACAATATTCTCAAGTGAAGATTCAGTAGTGCAAAGAGTAGTGTCAGGAGGGGTCGTTGATGTCACAGGAACGCGACCCATGATAATCCAACCAAGATGGGTATTGAATGCTACGGGCTCATGGATAGAATCAGATATATGACCTTCTTTAAATAAAAATCCAAAGACGTCACATCCAAGAAGCATTTCAATTGGACTAGAGATATGAAACTTATCATCTGCTAAGTTCAAATGGAAAAATTTATGAAAATTATCTTGGGGTTAATCAAAAGAGGGCATACTATCACAAATTTTATGAGTCACGGCGAAATCCAGAGTTATTTTAGGTTCAGTCGACGATTTTGGAATGAAAGTAAACGTGACTTCTTGGGAAATATTCCAGGTTGCGTTTCCCAAACCTTTAATCAAGAGAGAAAGAGACCGTTTAGAGAGGCCCAAACGATTACAACATTTACTCGTTATGAAATTGACTTGACTCGCACTATCTCGTAGGACGCGTACAAGTTGGTAATTACCTTGATGGTCACGAACACGAATTTGAGCGGTGGCCAAAAGTACCAAATTTTTTCTTAGACACTCATCAGGATCAATATTTGTAAGAACTATTGATTGAGTTTGCGCATCGCATTTTTTAGGGGTATGGATCATGTTGGAGGGTGAATTGTTACCATTATTACGAGTACTTACATTACCAGAGACAGAGGAAAAAGTATTTATTTTATCATGATGTAATAATGTATGATGTAACTTAGAACATTTTGCACAGCGGGCTCGTGAAGTACATTTACTAGTCGCATGTTTCATACCAAGGCAATTAGTGCACCATTTATGACTTTTGATAATATTATATCTATCATCTGTAGTTTTTTCCAAAAAATCAGGACAACTATAAATCAAATGACCAACTTTATTGCACACGGGACAGCTGGTTTGAGTAAAATTCACAAGAGTTACCTTCTTTGCGCATTTATTGTTATATTTTTCTTTTTCATAAACCGGAGGGGAAGAATACGAAACGGTATTGAGAGGCGCACTCTGTTTTTTCAAAAAGGTTAACAAAATCTCATAATGTTTATTTTCACTAGCAGGTTCTTTCAGAGTTTTTCCACATGTTAGTTCAAAACGAGTAGCTGTGTTCGGTTCTAAGCGTGAAATAAGATGAAGACCCACTGCTTAGTTGTGTGACTGAGAGTATCAAGAACAGATAAGTTTTCAGTGAATGTGCTCAATAAATTCTGCAGAGCCCTCAGATCATGATCAGTAGAGAGCCTCTTAGTTTTTTCAATTTCACGCCAGTGACTAACAAATATCAAACAGGAATCCTCATAATGATCAATTAAAGAGTTATACGCAATAAGGTAATTTCTTTCCGTTAAAGGTGTACCTTGAACGAGACTAAGTGGTTGCCCTTCCAAAGAGTTGCGTAAATAAGAAAATTTTTCAACATTACTCAAATTTGTGTTGTTGTGAATCATAGAATTAAAAAGATCTATATATGTTTTCCAATTTCGACTCGAACCATCAAATATTTTGAGCTCTAATTTAGGTAATTTCACATGACTTTGAGTAGAATTAGTGATGTGTCATTTTTGATCATCAAATAAGTCTGAAAATATTAATTCTATTTCATAGAAATCCTTATCGAAGGCTTTTCGAATATTATGTTGTTCGTCCATATCAGAATCATCAATAGTGGCTAAAAGATTCAGAATGGCGGAATGTTGATTATTAAATTCACTTGCAATATTGCACATATGCTTGTATCGAACTTTCAACTGACTGTGAACGGTAGTATCATTCAAAGCTTGATTAGCTACAATTTTAATTTCATCCAAACGTTCAATGGTACCTTTTCTTTGAGCCAAAAGGCCCTTAAGTTTTTCATCAACAGACATCTTGTTATGTTTAATAATACTAATTCCAAACACCAATTGATAAGTAGAAGTTTATTCGTATTCAGGCTACAACCGCCAACTGGTCATACAAATCTGTGTTGTCTTACAAACAATGCATATAAAAAGTCATTCCTTTTTTGTACAAGAAATATACAGGGAAGAAATACTATAGATAGAGAATACATTCAACTACGAAAAAAGCTCAATATATGACACATCTTATTAATTAATTTCAAATGAGAGCTGTAATATAGCTATAATTGATATGAGAGAGTAGCTGAAGTATTTAATTTATAGAACTTCAAAATCAATACCAATTCAAAGAGTGAGTAATGTTTTAATTCTTGGGGGAGATATACACTTTCATTGAGAAATAAAACAGAGAGAGGGGGATGTAAACTCTTTGAAATGCGATAAAATTCCGTAAATTACTGAGAAGTTCAATTCTTGTTGTGAGAAATATGAGATTATGAGCGGTTCAACAAGACTTAAACCAGAGAAATCGAGAAATTTATCAATAACGAAATTAAGTACCGGCAATTACGTACTGTGAGAACGAAAAGTGAAATACGCATATAATATAAAATACCCATTAGGTACTTGGGACGTTTTTTATCGTCGAATTGGCGAAAGACGCAAACCGGGTGCGCGATCGGTAACCTACGAGTTCAATTATCAGAAGCAAGAAAATGAGAAAAAAACCAAATATGCAAGTTTCAATATTTGCGGTCGATGGGACCAAAAAATGTTGCGATAATAATGATACGTAAAGAATCTTAAGTGGACTGTATTCAATAATTTTAGGTATTAATGATTTTATATCGAAATGACAATCCCGAAGTATGAAAAGATGGCCTGCCTACCTTGACACTTCTCAGGACGCAGACTGTAAATTTTCTCTTCGGTGATAATTCTGATTGCCGATCGCCGTCGCCTATTGTTTCTTATTAAGATCCAAATACAGCTACAGGTTCAAGCCAAACTCGAGGTTTATATAGCACAATTGTAGATAACTTGCACTTTTTCGTAGCGGAAAAGTTGAGGTGATGCCGGTTCAACTGTGTTCAATTTCACACTGGTGTGAGCATTTTCCTCAGCCCACAATGCGCGCGCCCCTTGGCCATCTTCGAAGGGATTGTCATAGAGATGACGCACGAAATAATATTCATAAATAATCAGTCCAATTAAGTAATACCATACAAAAAAAGAGATATTCAATTATGAACTATAACTGCAAGGCGAAACAATTTTCTACCTACTTATATCAAACAGCGACCCGTAAGTAATTATTTCTCAGTTATATTAGCTTCTGAAGTATTTGTTAGGTTATGTATTGAATGTTTCTATCAATATTATGTTTTCATTTTACTTTTCAGATTGGTTTCAGAATTCATAGAAAAGATCTTCAAGTAATTTGTGTCGTAACAGATATTCATTTTCCTTTTGTTTAAGATTTCTGAACTGCAGTTAACATGGTTATGTGTTTCGTTCCTGGGGCCTGATTTTCAAACAGTAGAGGAGATGGACACTCACTCGAGAGAGATGAACGTTCCCCTCCCAGTGTTTTTCTCCTAATTACGTGATCATTCCGTATCTTGAAATGCGTGGGAAGATGCCTTACGGTAGTTAGTAGTTTGAAGTTAAAGCAGAGTTGTTGAGTTGACAGTTCTTTAAATAATGGAAGAACGCACAAGACAAATATATGTCATCCAAAAAGAATCTGCTTTATGGCAGGAGGTAACCAGCATCCTGAATAATGTGAAGGATGGTGCCAGAAAAGACTGGAAGCAGTGGAGGAAGGTTAGTGAATTTTCGGTATTCAAACTGACTGACCACAAATTATTGACTTTTGAACGGTACTTATAATATATGTTTTGCAGACATGGTAGGATATGCAAAAACATGTTAAATCAAAAATGAACCAACACTCCAGAGGAACTGGGGGTGGTAGGCTTTCCAAATTAATAATTAGTGATGAGGATAATGAAATCCTACAGCTCATCCCAGAAGAAACAATAGAAGGAATGGATGTGATAGAATCTTCCATCAATTTCAATTTCGAAGATCCCACTCCACAATACCACGACACTGTAGATCACATTGAGGTAAGAATACCAATTTTGATATGTTTTCGTTTCAAGAGAATTTTTCAGTTTACAGAAGATAATCTCAACATTTCTGATAACTTGATAGTGGCTACAGACATGGAAATCGAAAACCAGTGCCAAGAAAATGAGGATCATATATATAGTTTGAATTATCCATCACAAGTTTCGAATAAAAACCAAAAAAGTTTACAGAAACACGTAGATTGGAAAATTCTTTGAAATTATCCCAACAATTAGTGAGGACTGTGGAAACCAGAAATGTGGTTCTAGAAGAATTCTACAAAGAAAAAACTACTTATTTGAAACACAGAATGAAACAAGACAAAGAAGAACTGCTTGTACAAAAAGAGAGAGTGAGAGCACAACAAGAACAAAATGAAATTTTTAGGGGTATTTTAAAAACAGTGCAGAATATAGAAGAAAAAATTCCAGAGATCACGTATGATGTATGATATTGTTACCTTGTGTGCCTATGTGTATTGCTACTACCAAAGTATTGACTGAATTATTACTGGTATTTGTTATGGGACCTTGTTCTTTTCTTAATGTTTATTTGATTGTTGATGTTTTCTCGGGTTTATGTTGAAAAGTTTATAATAGATGAACGGAAGAAATTGGTATTTTTAATTATTAAAAACTTCTTAGAAACATTTATTCCTATCTTGTTTCCAGAGTTCGTTGAAATATGATAATCTAGGGAAATATCGAGGGGTTATCAACTCTTGTAAAATTCGTACACCATACAGAAATATATAAGGGAGTACTGCAAGACACAAACTGACACGAGGACTGAAATACTCCTTGGAAAACATATATGATTGTGCAAAACTTGGTGTTGCCTGTAATAAAAACATTTGTTGACTTGTTTACAGGTGTAGTTCATTAGATTCAGTTGGAAATAAAACAACATTGAAGTTCAAAGGAAATCAAATTTTGGAAGTACCTATTAACAATATCATTCCGAATAGCTCGTCCTCTAACTAAATCAGGGTTAACACAACCCAGTGGATTCGTATCTTCATCAATTCTAATATTAATATTTTCCAATTCCAGAGGCATATCTTCTTCAGGAAGTGGCACATCATTTGCCACACATATATTATGCAATATCACACAGGCATTAACTATTTTTGCTGCTTTCTCTGTTGAATAATAAAGCATTCCCTGTTTTATCAAGCAGCGAAATCTGTTTTTGAGAGGCTTCTTGCACTCCTAATTTTGACATTGAATCTCCCTTCTGGGCTATCTCTTGGGGGTTCCTCATCAAAAGCTTTCATCAACCAAGGACGCAGTGGGTAACCTGAAAAACAGGATTATAAATGTACATTGTATCCCTTCAGTGAATAGAAGCAAGTTGTTAGAGCATAGTAAGATATATTACAATGGGATGTACATGGTAGGTGAACTTATAATTATTTGAATTTGAAGTCGGGTTATGAAAAACAAGCAGAACTAGTTTTTTGGATTTTATTTGACGAGGTAAATAAGTATAGAAATATTTTTTTAGTTTTCTCTCCCCTGGAAATAAAAGAGATTCAAATTATTTTATCTGTTTATGGTATATTTGCCCCCATACGTAACTGCAATATTATATAAAAGCAAAATTGACTATTTTGTTATTCACATATTGATACGTAACTAAGTCAGTCAGTTTTCGTTTTCCGTAATATTGCAGTTACGTATCAGGGCAAATAATATACCACTTTACCCTATAAACAGATAATATATATATATATATATATATATATATATATATATATATATATATATATATATATATATATATATATATATATATATATATATATATATATATTGTTATTATATTATTTTATTTTCAATAACGTAGTGACATCAAATTGCAATGTAAATAGATTCAAAAATTTTCTAAGTTTGTAAATTTTTATAAAGGAATGTAAAAGAAACGTAAAATTGATTTTTTCTGAATATAGTTTCGATTTTTCAAAATAGTAAATATTCCCAGTATTTCACTTTCACCTGTATTTTTTTTCTTTTAATTTACCTCTTTTCTAGTTCAATTTCGACGCCAATGAACATGAAGAAATTTTACTCAGCGGTGCAGTTTCTCTAGATCGTAGAGCAGTTTCTTGATGTCATGAAATGTATTTTGAAAAAAGAACCAATAAAAAAGTTTTTAGAACCAAATCTGTCACCAACTTTATTCAAATTAAATACCTTTTGTCAAATATTTTTAATAATTTCAATATATGGGAACTTTGATCATATAGTTTCTCATACTCAATGTCCCTGTACTAGGAGAAATCCAAACTTATGAATAATTATCTAATTTAATAACAGAAATCGTAAAATGCTGACAAATATCTGCTCCGTGCAGCTAGAACACGCTCTCAGTGCAAACTAAATGAGCTACTCAAAGTGTAAACGAACTATCTTAAATTGTCTTTACGCGGAAATTAGTCTTTTGGGGGTTATATTGTGATGAAAATGGCAAATTTTGTTTAGGAAGATGAAACTTGCATCAAACACAGCGATTTGAATGCTTCTCTGGGATTGAATCGGCAGGAAAATGATTCAGATATTGGTACCTTGGATTTTGCAGCTATGGGCCATATCTCAGGAACTTTGAAATTGTTGTCTCAGGTACGTTTTCGGATTCTGCTTCTTACAGTAATAACTCTTCACTTCATTTCGATATTTCAGTATATATAAAATTTTTAATTTTCTTGAAAAATTTTCACACCATCGCATCTATTCTCGTTCTTCTTGTTCTCTCGTTGCCATCACAACACTTTCAGTTCACAAAATTCTTTTTTCCACAAGCCACTCTTAATGAACTAATTTCACCTAATATTAATTACAATTGAGCTTTATATATTGAAATTTTATTTGAAAAAGGTTCCTAAAGTTATTTGATTTGATTTTAGTGACATTTTCAATAGAGATTTTTGTCAGATTCCTTTTAAGTTACATGTCTTGTCTCAGTCTTTTCCAATGACAGCATTGTGCTTGTTTTCTTTTGTAGTCTGTTAGTGAATTTCGATGTACAGTGTGTTTTTTGAATGTCTTGAGTTTGATCTAGGTGTTTCGAAATGTTTTTGTCAGTCCGTAGTATGATTACTATGTGATGTTTCTTTGTATTTTAGGCTATCCAGTGTAGAGTTGTACCTGCCTTGTCTTTTGCCCTGTTCAAAAATTCAACACAACTGAGAAGTTTCCATGAAAAATCATTGGATGTTCATTTTTATGGTGGTTACTTTTGGTTAGCCGAAGTGAGGTCGACAAATAGTTGGTAACGTAGAATACTCAACATATTTACTCTCTCCATAGTTCAAACTCACAATTTTACATTTCTCCTTTTTTTTTGATGAAGTTCAAATCATAACAACATATATATATGTATATTATATATGTATATATATAAATATATACAGTGTGTCCCAAGACCAGTGGGACAGTTGAATATCTCTTGAACCAATAGGAATTTTCAAAATATTATAAGTTCACGTTATATTGCATTATGAGAGCTAACTTCAGGAATTACTATTTTTTATACGAGGGGCGCAAGAAAGGCTCACAAAATCGAACATAAATTTTTTCAAATGGAACACCTCATATATTTCAATATATCTGAACTCTCATTCATTTAGGCTTATTATTGGTTTTTTATTTTTGAAAATCCGACAAGGCGTTGCCAAGTTATATCAGTGGTTCATGAAATGCAGAAATTTTTTTAGACAAACCCATTATTCATCCTACGGAGAATTTCTGGAATCATTCAAGACTGTTGGTAGTCGGTAGCATACTCTATAATATGGAATACTCATCTTCTTCGAGAGTTATACAGGGTGGTCAGAAATATTATATGATTTTCACGAAATTCAAACTTTCTTCACATCAATTTTTCAAATAGTGCACCATACAATATGAATTATTTTCTAGCCCATTGGTGATTTGATTGCTTATGGTCAATGGTTGTGAAAGAGACATGTGAATTTCATCATCAGAAAATGCAAAAAAATATCATCAAACTACGTATAACACCGCAAATGTTGAAAAACGTCACAAGAAATCATGTAATGAAAAAGTTTCTGGAGTAACGTTGATTGAACTTTGTCAGGAACTAAATGAATTATGAAATCAGTAGTTAATACTTACTGTACATTGATTGAATGGAAATTTTTTCGATTAACATACACATGCTCATTTTCATTTGGTGCAACTATGGCTACATGGGTACCATCAATACATCCAACATCATATTTCTGCTGAAACCTGCAATGCATTTTTTCATTTAGAAATCATTTATACCCTAGCAATTGGGTACATGAAATGTGAATATATTAACATTCAGTTGAAATAATTGATACTGAAAATATACACGTTGTGCTTTCAATGGCCAGAGTAGAGGTAGAATAAGCACCAATTATTCCATCTGAGTGTTGGCTGCATAATATGTACCAGCCCCAATGTTTCTCATCAAAAATAGTACTACTTTTCATAGACACCACCAACATTTGTCAACCACATTCAAATACAAGAAAAATTATATACCATTGGTTTTCGTTATCAGACACGATTACCTTGGTTTGCCCCTTAAGTGTAAAGAGGCACTCATTATTTTCTTTCTTATCTTTTACTGTGGTAGTACTACAGAGTTGATAAATGTTTGGGTACTTGATACTCATCAAATAGCACACCCATAAATAAAAATAAATACCTCCTTCTCAACTGCTGCAGTTCAGCAAGATTATTCGGAAAGGAAATGAATAGTCTCATGCTTTCTCCTCGGTTGAGTATATTAGTTACATGTTGAATGCATTTACTTACAGTACCCTGTGTCATTGCTGTAAACATATTTCCACCAGCATCTGCTTGATAGTTTCCTTGCCCATGAAACAATAATGTTACTAGAACCTGAAAACATAAAAATTACAATGTTGAGCCATCCTTGACTATTAGCTCAATCAACCAGACCAATATCCACATTCAAAAATGTTATAGGCAAAGGCAAACTTTCCCCATCTACCAGCTGGCGATTTTCCTACTGAGAGACATAATTTCTCTTCTATTTCAGTTTTCTATTATCCATTACCTTATGTTTCAAATATTACAGAATATTATATGGTGTTTGCATTGAACGCTGAATACTTGAGTATTTTTGTGAAACGAAATTACGAGGGTTTATTTATTTTATCTCTTTCCCATACGAAAACACCAAGAATTAGTTACTTATAACCAAAGTATCTTATATGTTATAACTTACCATGGTTTCTGTATCCAGTGCTGCACGTGTAGGACCTAATGGACTGTGAGGATTTATAATGGCTATTAACTGTGTAGTTACATTTTTCGATAAGCGAAATAGCTTTAAAAAATGCTTCTCACTCAACTCAAAAGCGCTCATAAACCATCCTGGGAGGGTTCTCTTCTAATTCCTCTGCTTCAACCAAGTCATTGAATATTAAATTAATGACCAATGCTTCTTCCAGGTTCATTTTGAAAGAACTTCTACAGAAAATTCACACCGCCAATTGTTTGGCCTTCTATATCAGTTCCTCATTAACAAAAACAAACACATTCGTCAACACAGAAGAGAATACAGAATGAATGAATGTGTACCGAACAAGAATCGATACGAACGACAAACTTGGGTATATGGCCTCGCTGAGATACGAACACAACCACAAAGCTGTCATCAAATTCTTCAACTTATGCATTTGAAGCAAAATCTCTCTCGATATTTGTGTTTCTGTCGGAATCAACCGAGAGAGACGGCGAGGAATTTTCTCTCGATTCCAAAATGCATAGCTCCGTCGAATGACATTTCACTTTCTATTGGTATTAGTGTTCACCAGATTTGAAAATCAGGCCCCTGGTTGTAAACACTACAGTGAACAGAGGATTTGTAAATTTTATGTGTTTACCGCAGACCCAGCTGAGAGAAAAAAGTGGATTAATCTCATAAGGTACCTGATGACCATACTTTATACATAGGTGAAGCATTTCATTGTTAAATCAATTTGCAAGAGACAAGATCGAGAACCATCAAAGCATTCATTAGTTTGCAGTTGTCACTTCGTTAAAATGGATAGAAAAAATAGACCAACTTTATTTGAATTCAATGTGAAGAGTAAGTTCAACTTTGAATCTCCAGATAAACGGTATGTTTATATGAATAAGAAAATATATTACTATTCTTGGATTCTAAAAAAAATTGTTCATTGTTCATTTCATGCTGTGGTATTCATTTATTATATAATCAACAGTATAAAATACAAAGCTTAATTCCTAGTCAAATTCATGAGAATATCAGTACCTAAAGTTAAGTTAAGAATAAATTATAAACATTTTTTTTTATACAAATCATTTAGATTGTTCTCCTATGAACGGAATGTTACGACAATGTTATATACGTAAAAAAGTGAAATATTGACTTTCTCAACTGCAATGCAACAGAAATTAAATCAGCAGTATTTAATATTGACTGTATTTTATAGTATATCTGCCTAGGTTTTAAGTTGAGCTCTAAGTCTATGTATTTTGGAGCACTATCTCTCAAATGTAAGAGAAAAAATCTAAAATAAATCATTTCCACATAGATACTTTTGATTCATTTGATCCATAAATATATGATTTTCACTGATTGAATTCTTTGGATTTTATTCACTATTTATAGTAGTGGCTGTTAAAAAATAAATACTATCTATTACAAGTAATCGATATGGTTTCTATAATTTTAAGCTTGACCCCAACAGTTACTATATTCAAAACTCTCACAGAAACATTGTCAAAGGTATATTCTGAATATTTATTACAAATATTGTTTTTGTTCTAAAATTGTTCGTTCCATCAACCAGCTGACAAACGTCAACCCTCAGAAGTCGAAACTTGTGCAAGCAATGGATTAATGAGGCCTTACCTTTCAACGTGCGATTACCCAGCACGGTGGTCTGGCGGGGATTCTAACCCCGGTCTTCCGCTTGAAAGGCGGATATGCTAACCTCTACACTACCGAGACCACATATTCGTCGGCTTGGTATAACAAGGTTGCATGTAACATTTTCTGGGATTTTAAATTTTCAGATTCAAAAGGTTGCATGTAGCCGAAGGTATCCTCAGCTACTGTCCAATTGATGGCAACACTTTAATTCAGATTTATAGACAATAAAACATGGGTGCTTGTAGGATTTGACAGCTGAGTTCAGCTACAAAGTTATGTTTCACGTTCATCTCGAAATGGTATATGCGGCACATGCAACCTTGTAATACCAAGCCGACAATATATCAAATACACTTTATCTTGACATGATTATCTGGTTATAATTTCATATACCGAGTCACTGGTCAAGTTTCAGCTGATGTAAGATTGTGTGTAAGTTTCGGCAGGTACTGTTTTATATAAAAATCTTCGATAAGCGATGAGTTTTCTGCCCACAGTGGATCATATTCAATAAGAGCTGCTGTGACTTCTTTCAATGTCCATACACACAAGTAACATTCGGATCGTTTCAAGATGTGAAGATTTCCTTGGATCTGATGGTAGTGGTTGTGGTTTTTGTTGACAACAATTTCGTTATCAGTATTATAATGAATAATATATTTGTTGCTACTCTTCAATGCCTGAGATAAATGATCATTTCTATATGAATACGGACATTTCACCTCCACAATGGAATCATCTCCTACTAATCCGTCAGGACTGGCCCCCAAGAGTCCTGATTTTGTTAGCCAGATACCTATTGATTGTATATCCAGGTTCAATGGAGTTTTAAGAAATTCTATTCCATTTATTTCATAAGTTCTTCCCCACTGAATGGCTTTTATTCCATCCAAATTATAAGCTCCTGAAACCAAAATAATTTTGTTAGAAACACATTTTTCTATTTGAGAAAAATCACTCATCATTGAAAATACAGTAGAAATGAAGTCTCACCAATTAGTGATTTGAATAAGCTCTCTGGTAATTTGTTCCGCTTACAAGATGAAATGACTGCCCCAAAGTTACTGGCTGTGAGTCGAACTTCCTCACGAGGTACCACTTTTCATTATGAGTTTGTCCTTTTGTAAGTATTGATATTTTTCTATCGTTTCATCGTCACCAGTACATTTTAGTTTGAAAAAGTCTATTGGATTTGTAGCCTCTGTGAACTCATTTGATGATACAATATCTTCAATACTCGGTAGGTCACAATTAACAGATTCCTCCTCTTTTTCTTGCAGAAGCCAAGTAAAACCCACAGTGTTACCAAAATCATTCAGCTTCTTTTTCAAATTATTCATTTGTTCTTCAGTAACTACTTGTTTGATAGCAGAATATGGTTTTGGGGGATAAAGTTCTTCAGCTGTTTTTACTGGTGCATTTTTCGATTTTGGCACATTCCAGGTACATTCCTTGTCCGTCACAGAAATATTGTAGTGTCCAAAAAGAGCTAATGTGGCGATATGATGACATTTTATTCCTCTAGGACAAGCACAATTTGCAGATACGATATCTACAGATTTATTCAGTGTGATCTGCAAAAAAGGTACTGTTCAGTAAAAATGAAAAACTCATGACTCACGGCTCACTTCAACATGATAGAATTTATCTTTCATGCTTGCATGAACCTCTCCTCTTATCACCATCAAGTCAGCATCAAACAGCATACTTTTCACATGATTCGATTTCAAGGCATTTTCAGCCTTTTTCATGATTTCATTATCATTTTCGAGGAATTCATTTATAAGGGATAGCTTTAAAATATGTTTTGAAGCCATTCTATATCTGAAATAATAAATGTTGAGAACTATATTTCAATTGAAAAAATAACATAACCTCAACGAACATAATAACAATTCTTGAATTTTCATAAAAAACCTCATGGGGATTAAAAAAAATATGTTACAACTAACTGACGCCAAATCAATAATGTCCGCGAATATCCTTATTAGCAATAGAAGCACACACAATAAACATAAATAATTTCTTATGGAGTTTTAACATGTAAAATCGATTTGTTTGGAAAAGTTCGTTAAGCTCGGCCTGCTAGTGACGTCAGGGCTTAGGAAGTCTATTACAACCCTCCCACCCAGAAAACCGTTCCCAACGCGATCTAATGTCACAAATACCGAAGTGATTCAAAAGAGTGTGATGATTAATAGGCTGAATAATTCGCTTATCTGCTTCAAATTGTACCGACGGGTGTGAATCAGGCGATACTACGTTGTGTAATTATCCTCAGAAGAAAAGCTCGAAAAATTAAAATTGATTTTCCCAGGTAAGTCAATCAATTTTTAAAATCTTGAATCATTGCGACCTGGAACGAAATCAGGTGATCCACATGTGACTGATATCCGAGCATTGGAGTATCGTCCAGATGGAAATATTTTTTCAAACTACGACATACGGAGGACTTCAGTATGTAACCACAAAGGAAAAGAAACACAAATGTTGTACAAAAACCATCCCAGCTACATAAAAAACCTATTCCCATAAGCGAATCAAAATGGAAAAGCCTTCAAGATTTTAAGAGTGTCATCGAGAAAGATCATCATAGTTTCTACGATAATATTCCATTTCAGCCTGATAAAAAAAGTTAACCCTGTATGCCCTGTGACATCAAAGTAACATACTCTTTAAACGTTTTTATACATCGATTGGTATTAATCGGTGTATATCTACGGCCGCGTCTCGCAGGGTAGCGGAGCGGACAGCGGACCAAACTTTTTTATTTGAAGAGATAGAGGCATGGTTCCTTTGAAGAAAATGACCAGCGTCTTTTTTACGTAACACGATATCTCTCAAACGGAAGAAGATATCGCTTTGAAACTCGGGTCATTTTCAACCCTCATAGGGGTGCAGAGACCTATTGATTTTGAAGAAAATTGAAAAATTAGAAAGACGTTTTTCCGGCATTTTTTCGACAAAATCTGGCCTTTCGGTTGTAACACGTTTACTGTCGAAGGTTTGACTGGAAAAATTTTTACTTGCTATTTCAGTAGTCCTTATTCTTTTCTACAAAGACCATTAAAGGAAGAAAATTTTTAAAAAATCACTTTAGATTCTATGGGTGTTTTTTGTGTGACATGTCTGTTTTTTTCGGACACTCTGTAGACCATACCGTTGCTCGTAATCTAAAAACGAAAAAACTGTCGTGTATGTCCCAAAATACTCTACACTTTTTAGTTGAAACATTTTTTTCTTAACCGATCAGAAAATGGAAAAATCGCGATCCGAAATTCATGTTTTTCTAGAGGTTTTTGTGTAAATGTCTCGTAAACGGATGAGAAAATCAAAAATCACCAAGAGTGAAAAAATAATCACCCTAGTTTATACTATAAGAAACCTGAATACATTTTTCCTCAAAAATCAACAGTACGGGAAATATAGACAAATTTACAATCGGATAATTGCAAATATTTTTTTTAAGAAAACAAACGATATATCTCCGAATCCACTCATCAAATCAAAATTTGTCAAGGGAGTTAAATTGTAGATCATCAACTCGAAAACGAAGTATCAAAAATCGTCGTCACAACCACCAAATTTCAAATTATCAAAATTTAAAAAACGATATGGGTATATCTCCGAAACCACTCATCAAATCGAAATACATTTGAATCAAGCAGTTAGGTGAGTCGTTTCCATACGGAAATATAATTTGAAGGGATGGACATTACGGATAGATGGCACTATCGAGTTTGTTTCCAAATCATTTCTCATCTCTCATTTCCTATATGAACTTCTATTTCAACTCATTATTCCACAATAGCGCTATTACGTACAGATCAGCGTTATTAATGTTGAAGGTTGAAGCTTCATTGGCTTTCTTTCAGACCGAATCACCACAAACGAAAATTGGCGCTCAAGAAGAATCTGAGAGATTTTGCATTCATTTTATGTCAGATTCTTCTTAAGCGCCACTGAAACTCAGTTTTCGTTTTTGATGAATTCGGGCCTTAAGATGCATACATTTTCTTATCTGTCAGATTCTTCTTCCTCTTTTTCCCTTATCGACTCTGCAAATTTTCGTGATCAAATACTTACACAAAACCATAAACTGTCCAAAATTTCAGATTCGAAAAATATATTCCGGTCTATATGTATATTTTGTTCGATGAAACCATTATGAATTTATCCTTAATTCAAATATAAGATAAATAATAAGAAACGAAAATTTTGCGTTGAGTGTACTACATGCGAGAGGAACTGATATTGAAGAGAGAAGGCAATAACAGCCATTCCTACCCACAAATAATAGAGTCAACGGTCGTCCAATGCCACGTCATTGTAGTTTATACTTCACTAAGTAACCAATCAGAAAACATCATTGTCAGCCGGTGTAATTTTTAAACTTGAGCCCGGCTCAAATCATGTTTTCTGATTGGTTACTCAGTGACATGTAAACTACAATGACGTGGCATTGAACGACCATATACTCTATTATCCGTGATCCCTACCGGCTTACCTCGTCCTCTTCCCCCGAAATCTCTCGGCGGTCAGTGATTGGCTAATTCGGCCGTAAACATGATTTATGGTTGGCCATAGACATAGACTCATTCGAATCGTATTATATGCTTCTTTTGTAGTTTAAATTTATATCAACACCCTCCATTTGTACACTTCCCAATGAGAAATATTCGTATCTTACTTCAATCAGCATATTGAACAATGATAGGAGTATCAGAAAAGAAAGTACCCTTGAATAATGAGATTATTGATCTTGAATGTTCATTAGTATCAACTTTGTTTGGTTGTTCTTTTTTTAGATATGAGAAATATTTATAACTTATACTTTTTTAAACTATTGCATTATTATTTCTGATTTATAGTAAAGTTTTCACACAATTTGAGACTGTGTATTAATTGTCATCTCACTCATATGTATCAAGTGAAGATGAAAGGAACGTTCGTTTACTGAAAATTAATTTTTTGATATGCTTTTCATACAAAATGTAACAGCTAAATTACCCACTCCGTGTACGATACAAATCACCGAAGTTTTCATCATTCAATGCCATAAACTTGGAAGAACATTTGGTACATTTTCCAAATAGGAAGGTTGTGATGTTTCAATAAGTTGTGAGCTGGGTTTCATGTGTCAATTAGTTTTCAGATTTGAGTAATGAAGAATGACAGTCTATTCATTTCATGGAGTACAAAACCCATTTACCTTAATCAAGTTAACTTTACCCCTAGCGGTCATTACAAGAACTCCAACAAGTACCTAGTTCAGCTTCTACTTTACATTGTGATCTATGATAATGCGCACCTTGTGTTCGTTATCAGAACTAACGAAAATGAATGCATGATTACGGTAATTTATCGATTTAAGCTTCACTACGATATATATTTCAATTACATTCATTCATTTGGAATTCATAGAACAATTATATTTCATTGTTCACATTCGGCATTCAGAAGTAAACTCGCCCTAATTTCAATGGTGAACCTGCCTTAAGATTTGGAACCTTCGTGGTTGCCTATCTATCGGGGAGAGAAAAGGGACTTGGGTCAAGCGCACCCTGACTGTAGACAGTGTAAGTCGCTCCCGTTCGATAGCTTCATCGAAAAATCGATTCTGAAATATGGGGCTGTTCATATTATTAACGAAGCCTAATTCCATCTTAGGCAAGTACTTAAATAAAACTTTCAGCAATTTTTCTAATTTAAAACTAATTAATTACAGGCTTCATCCCACCGGGGATAAAGATGTGATAGAAGGAAGTTAGGAGTAGAGCTATGGCAGCTTCCTCCATTTTGTATTGTACCTTGGAGTTTTTTATTTGGTTTTGAATTTTTGGATATGAAATTTTGGATAAAGGTGCTATAACACCTAGTGGGAATGGAGTTCCATTGGAATATTGTTCTGTTTATTTGAAATTCAAGGATGAGGAATTGAGTATCAATATACTGAAGTATCATAGCATATGAATGGTTGAAGTTCATGGTACCCAGGTATTTTGTCCTGATGAGGACCTGATTTTAGAAATATACAAGTTGCAGTCTTCAAGAATCCAGGTAACCTTTTTGTGAGAAACCTGTCTTCGACTCTCCGTGCTCAGATTTGAGTGGAAATCATCACCCTGTAAACCCGTTCTTAAGTATAGGTAGCTCTGTAAGGGCACAATAACAGCGCTGTTATTCACTACCCAGTTAAAATTAGTCAAGTCAACCCCTCATATATTTAGTAGTCTTCCCTGTTATCTGTTTTTCAGATTACTTCGTTTAGGTATACTAATCATAATTTGACAAAGTGCATTTTGTACTACATTTCACATAGTTCCAATTACTTTTAGGGCGGTACAGCCATCTAAATTAGGAAAGTACTAATCCATGTAAATTAATACTTAACCCAACTTATAATTGCAGAGTGTCCTTTGTTGAATTCCAACGTTTCACTCAACCCTGAAATTTTCAAATTTAAATTAATTGTAAAACTCTTTTCACTCAACCCTGAAATTTTCAAATTTGAATTAGTAATTGTAAAACTCTTTTCGCTCACCCTGAAATTTCTTGATTATATATTGTAGTATTCAGAAGTGTTTTAGTTTTGTCAGATTCCCTTTCCCGACTTAACCAGTCTGGCGCCCAGACTTACTTTTGATTTTGAACATCTTGAATTTTACTGTAAAACTTGATGAACCCACACCCAGCCTCTGACTTAGAGTTCACGGGTTGCAACTTCCCTTACTTCAAGGGGTTACAAAAGTGGCGCACAACGTGGCAGGCCTGAAATGTTTCAAGTTTTCATGAGTGAATAGTACAGTGTTGGTCAAATTTTGCAGTAACCGGGCAAAGTAAGTTTTTCCCTTGAACCCTACCCGTTATCCCTTCTGACAAAACAAAGTAACACGAAACAATATTTCCTTGTCTCCTGACTGGATGTTGATTGATATTTGGGATTCAGTTCACAATCATATTGCTCAGAGTTCTGAATAGAGTACCTTTTGGCATTTTCTGGGGTGTGAGAGTGTTTTGTGTCGTATACAGGGAGAGTATTTTGTATTGTGTTTTTGTATAAAGGCTGTCCACAAATATCAGTTCATTCAAAATGAAATTCAACTATGAAATGGATCCTAACCATTTGAGAGCATTTGAACTTAACTATGAATTATCTATTAGAGGTGTCTCAGTAGACAGGGCTGATATAAATGCCAAAAGAAAGTTTTTGCGTAGAGAACTTAGACAAGACATGGCAAGACCAGATGTTGTACACACTTGTAATGAAGAGTTTGATTTTGAACAAGAAAAAGCTGAAGTAACTGATAGTGTAAATTCTATAACCGAGTTAGTGAATGATTATGATGGAGTAAATGAGGAAATTTTCAAAAGAGTTAAAAGTAGACTTAACCATTTGATGGGCAGATTGTTGAGATTCCCCAAAGATAAGGGTGATGAAATTGCAAATTTTAGTGGAGATAATCTTGTTCTAGTTTGTACTTTGGAAGAGGATCTAGTTGAGGCACGAGATAGAGTTCTTAAAAGCCAAAATATTTCAAATAATTCCATTCTAAATCAATCGGTAGCACCCATAGTTCCTACACCAGTTTACAAAGCAGTATCAGCATTTAAATGGGGAGTAACTTTTGATGGTACAACTAAAAAGGGTTCACTCAATTCATTTTTACAAAGAGTAGAGGAGCTAAGAGTTGCTAGAAATATTTCTAAAGAAGATTTGTTTCAATCTGCTTCTGATTTATTTGAGGGTATAGCTAGGGAGTGGTATAGATCACAATTGAGACGAAGTAGATTCGATTCATGGAATTCATTAGAAGAGGCTCTTAGGAAAGATTTTTTACCATCAGATTATGATGATTTACTGTGGGAAGAAATTAGACGCCGTACTCAAGGACATCAGGAGAGAATTGTTATTTATGTTTCCCTGATGGAAAATTTATTCAATAGCTTGCTTGAACCTCCTTCAGAGGAAACCAAATTGAAAATTATAAGGAGAAATATACAACCTCGCTACCAGTCTCACTTAGTCTTACAGAATATCAAGGATATTAAGAATTTAATTGAGGTTTGTAAAGCATTAGAGGAAGCTGAAACCATAAAGGCAAAATTTCAACCACCGTCTAGACAAAACGTTTCTACCTTAGAACCATCTTTAGCATATTCATCAGATTTTGAGGATGCTGCTTGCAGCTCTCGTTTTCGTGAAAGTAACCAAAATTCAAGGAGAAGTACTGATAAATTCCAAAGAAATTTTAATCCACCTCAGCAGGTGTCTGCAATTTGTTGGTCTTGTAATCAAGTTGGTCATGTGAAAAAAGATTGTAAGAGAAAGGTATTATCATGTTATGGTTGTGGTAAGGTTAATGTTATACGGCCCAACTGTCCAAATTGTTCAAAGCAAAAAAACTTTCGAAGGGAGGACACCAGGTAGACCAGTGCCCCTCCACTTCTCTTTCTAGGGTCTACAAAAACAGTGTGAGTGTTATTAATTCTAGAGTCTGGACTAGAACAACCTTCAATAAAAAGAAAAATAGTGTACCAGAGCATTCTTTGAGTGTGTCGGAGCCTCAAAAGAAGAGCGGGTGTAGTAAATTTTTCAGAAAGGGAAAGAGGGATAAGAATTTCATGAACAATAGGTATGGGAAACGTTCAAGAGATAGGGAACTTGAAAATTATTTAGTAAGAACGACGGTCGAGGAATGGAAGGCTTGGTTAAATTTTGTTGCTGATTTTTATATTAGTGGAAGTTCAACGGAAAGAAAGGACGTAACTTTGAAGGAAGCCAACTCTGCTTTTGTAGAACAGTATAATGATAACAGACCCTATGCGGCGGTTCATATTTATGGTCGCAGAATCATTTGTCTGATTGATAGTGGTGCTAGTCATAGTGTCATTGGGAGTAAGGGAATGAAATTACTTGAGGCGTTTGGTTCACAGATTTATGAATGCGCAGATACCACTATAAGTACAGCAGATGGCGCAGCTCAAAAAATTTTAGGATTTGTCACTTTACCAATAGAAGTAGATAATATAATCAAGTTAATCAAAGTTTTAGTAGTTCCATCACTATCTCACACGATCATATTAGGATCAGATTTTTGCAGGAGTTTCAATGTGACTATAGATTTTTCCACAAATTCTTTCTTGATTGATGGAAATAATACGGATTTGAGTGATAAAGATATTATAGAAGTGGGTGCCATCAACAAAATAATTTCAAGATCAGATTTAACTGCTTTGCAACAAAAACAATTAAACGTTTCAATTAAAGATTTTCGAACATTGTCAACTTCAAGGTTAGGAAGAACTGATAAAATTTTTCACAAAATTGATACTGGTACAGTCGAACCAATCAAGCAGAGACATCATTTACTCAGTCCGTACAAATTGAAAACTCTGAATGAAGAATTAGACAAAATGTTAGAATTGAAAGTAGTCCGTCCTTCAAAAAGTCCTTGGGCTAGTCCAGTTTTGATCGTTGAAAAAGCTAATGGAGATCCAAGATTTTGTTTTGATGGAAGAAAATTGAATTCAGTAACTAAAAAATGCGCTTATCCCCTCCCTATAGTTGATCAGATTCTGAATAAATTGTCTGGTGCGAAATACCTCAGTAGTATTGATTTAAAAAGTGCATTTTGGCAAATTCCATTGCATCCAGAGTCTTGTGAGAAAACTGCTTTTGTGGTACCTGGTCGCGGATTATTTGAATTTGAGGTTATGCCATTTGGTCTTTGTAATGCGGCACAGTCTCTACAAAAACTCATGGACGCGGTATTGGGGCCGGATTTGGAACCATTCTGCTTCGTATATCTTGATGATACAATTATAGCAACCCCCACATTTGAAAAACACTTGGAAATTTTGAATATTGTTTTTGAGAGGTTTCGCGATGCCAAGCTCACGATCAATATTGATAAATGTTCTTTTTGTCGCCCCAGCTTGAAGTATTTAGGCTTTGTCGTGGACAGAGAAGGGTTACGTACTGACCCAGATAAGGTAAAGACGATGTTGGAATACCCTATCCCAACTACAGCTACGGAAATCAAAAGATTCATTGGTCTTATTAGCTATTACCGGAGATTTGTGAAAGATCATGCGACTCTCACCGCCCCCATAAATAATTTATTGAAAGGCAAGAAAAAGTCACAGAAAATTACTTGGACTGAGGAAGCTGATAAAGCTTTCAAAAATATCAAAGAGGCTCTAGTGTCTGCACCTATTTTAGCTTCACCCGATTTTTCAAAGGAGTTCACGATACAAGTGGATGCTTCTAATGTAGGCCTTGGTACAGTGTTGACTCAGGAGTCAGATGGCAAAGAAGTTATCATTGCATTCGCATCGAGAACACTAACGGAGGCTGAAAGAAAATATTCAACCACTGAGAAAGAATGTTTGGCAATTCTTTTTGCAGTTGAGAAGTTCCGGCCATTTATTGATGGAGTCCACTTCAAATTGATCACTGACCACAGATCACTCATTTGGTTGACTAATTTGAAAAATCCCATGGGTCGTCTCGCTCGTTGGGCCATGAGACTCAGTATGTTTGATATGGAAATAATTCACCGTAAGGGCGCTTTGAATGTTATCCCGGATGCATTATCTAGAGCACCTCTAGAAGTTAATGTTATTGATATTTCTCAATCTGATGTCGCCGCTGATAATTGGTATTCGCAATTAATACATAAAGTTTTGGCTGATCCGGAAAAATACCCTGAATTCAATGTCTCAGCAGGTCTACTGTATAAACATGTCCCTCACGAATTAGGTTTATCATCAAATTTCCCAGAATGGAAAATAGTAGTCCCGAAACCAACTAGGTTATCAGTCCTGGCGGAATGTCATGACAATTCGCTTGCAGCGCATTCCGGTATTTTCAAAACCGTAAGTCGTGTCAGAGAGCTTTACTATTGGCCCAAGATGTTGAATGACGTGAAAAAGTACGTTAGGAGTTGTGATGTGTGTAATGCACAAAAAGTAAGTAACACTGCTCGTCCAGGATTCATGGGACAACCCAAAAAGGCCAATTATCCCTGGCAGTATGTGTCTGTAGATTTGTTAGGACCCTTACCTCGATCCAGGAACGGTTTTCAATTTGTTCTGTTAGTATCAGATTACTTCTCAAAATTTTGTCTTCTTCATCCCTTAAGAAAAGCCACTTCTACAGCAGTTGTGAAGTACCTTGAGGAGCAAGTATTTTTGATTTATGGAGCTCCACAAGTTTTAGCTTGCGACAATGGAGTGCAGTTCATCAGTAAACATCTACATGTTTTAGCCGAAAAATACCGTGTTAAAATTTTTTATAATGCCCGTTACCACCCGCAGGTTAATGCAGTGGAGCGCGTTAATAGAGTTCTAGAGACAGCAATTCGGTCATATATCAAAGATAAAGATCACAGGGATTGGGATAAGGAAATCCATAGAATTGGCTTTGCAATGAGGACAGCGGTGCATGAAGTCACTGGGTATACCCCGACATTTTTGAACTTTGGTAGATATGTACCATCAAGTGGTGATTTTTATGGAAAGTTAGAGTCTTGTTCAAAAATGGATCTGACAGATATAAATAGAAGTTCCTATTGCAATGAACTGGAAGAATTACCAGCAATATATGTCGATGTTCGACGCAGATTAGCTGATGCATATGCTAGGAATTCCAAGTCTTATAACCTTCGTAAACGTCCCGCTGATGTTTATCATGTAGGTGAGCGCGTTTGGAAAAGAAATTTCATCTTATCGAAGAAAAGTGAAAGTTTTGCGGCAAAGCTGGCCCCTAAGTTTATTCTTTGTACGGTAAAGAGGGTTATCTCAAAACTCGTTTACGAACTATCTGATGTACAGGGTAAAACCTTGGGTAAATTTCACGTGAAAGACCTCAAACCATACCTTGGAACTGATTCAGTTCCACCGGAGGAATGAATTAGTTGGAATGTCTGTGGCAACGTATGGTGAGAGAATGGGAAGGATGAATGTGTGCCCGTTGGACGTGGATCAGAGATAGAGTATGTCATTGAGTTGAGGTTGGTAATTTTGTTTTTTCCAGGTGATATTTTTCATCGCGTTGTGGATGTTTTTCACCTATTGTGAAAACCCTGTTGCTGTAATTGTTCAGGGTTGGTATAAATTAGGCATGATGGATTTTCTTGGTGGAGGCAGGCTCGGAGTTCAGTTGCTACGCGGATCTAGTGCGCAATAGGTTAGTACTCCTTGTGTGTTGGCAGGAACCATTTCTTCTCCCCGCTTACTGTTTGCAAATGAGCAGCCTCGGATATGAGTATTCGGGGGTGGTTGTTGGTCCAACCCTGACATGCTTGGACGAAAGCTGAAGGTTAGTAGTGTCTTGGCGACACGCATCTGTTTCTGAATGAGTTGTATTTAACAGCCTCGGATGTGTAAATTCAGCAAATAGTGTTGTTGTCCAACCTCGGCTCGAACACCTGCTGCTCCCTTGATTTAGTTTAGTATAAGACCTGCCGTGTTTGTTGGATACCTTGGCTCTTTCACCTAAATACCTAAGATGATGAAGTATTCGGGTCTAGCGCTACCTTGCTGTTGTACCCTGTGTTTTTGTAGAGATTGTGGCGACATGTAATTATTTTTTTTTGGTAAAAAAAAAAAAAAAAAAAAAAATATTAGCTGCGCAAATATTTTTTTTGGTAAGAAGAGGGGGTGTGTAACAGCTAAATTGCCCACTCTGTATGCGATACAAATTATTGATGTTGTCATTATTAAATGCCACAAACTGTTTCACGATATTAATGAACATTTGGTACATAGTTGACTAGTTGTGAGCTGGGTTCCGTGTGCCAATTGATTTTCGGAATAAATAGTGGCGATCCATTCATTCCAGATATTACAAAAGTTATTATTTGTATCCAATTAACTTTAGCTCTAGCGGTCATTTTAAGAACCCCATCAAGTACACAGTGCAACTTCTCCTTTTACTTCACACCGTGTTTTATGATACTGCGAATCTTGTGGTTGTTTTGTGAACCACAGTAATAAATATGTCTTCTATGACTTATCCTTGGAATACGTCATAGAACGATGGTATTTCATTGGTCCCATTCGGGATTCAGTGGTAAACCCACCTTAGGATTTGTGGTGAACGATCCTTAAGAATCGGAACCATGGTGGTTGCCTACCTGTAAGGTGTATCAGAAAGGTAGAGGGAAGGTACCCTGACCTGAAGCCAGACTGTTCAGAGTGAGAGACGCGAGTCTGTCTGATAAAATTTAAAATATGCATATCGAGGAGTTTCTGATGAAGCCTAATGCCACCTTAGGCAAGTATTTCAATAATTATTTTTAGAGTTTGTTCTAAGACGAATTTATTACAGGCTTTTTCATCCCACCAGGGATAAAGATTTGATCAGAGTTGATCAAAGGAGAGATGGCTATGGCGGCTTCCTCCATTTTGTGATTGCCATGAAGCTTTTTAATTTTATATAATTTTTGGGATTTGGATGTAATGCCTACTTTGTAGAAGTAGAAATAGTTCTACTGGAATTTTGTTCAGTTTAATGGGATGAAGAGATTGAGGATGATGAATCTCAATATGCTGAAATAACCTAATTCCTAGTTCATGTATGGATGGTTGGAGTTTGTAGTACTAAGGTATTTTCTCCTGATGAGGAGCTGATTTTGGAAACCTCGAAGTAGTAGCCTTCGAGCATCAAGGTAACCTTTTTGTGCCAAATTTGTCGGAACCCCAGGTCTCTTCGACTCTCCGAGCACTGAAATAACCCCTGAGCCCGTTGGGGATTCCTAGAATATAGGTAGCTCTGTAAGGGCACAATAACAGCGCTGTTATTCACTACCCAGATTTGATATACTTAATAGTTTAGTAATTTTCCTTGTTACCCATTACAAATTCACTTCACTCACGTATAGTAACCATTCTTTGACAAGGTACATCTTGTACTACATTTTACATAAGTAAGATTTCTTTTAGGGCTGTATAGTCATTTAAATTTAGGAGATACTAACCCATCATTGTTTTTTTCATGTAGAACAACATCTAACGATTCATATTTGCAACTACTGCGGTTTGTTCGAGCAATCCACCCAATTTCTAACTTCATCCACACTTACTCAATTAAACTCCATTAATTTCAGAGGTGTTTTTGTTTTGTCAGATTCCCATTCCCGACTTAACCAGTCTGGCGCCCAGACTTACTTTTCATTATTACATCTTATCTCTATTGTAAGATTTGACGAACCCACACCCAGCCTTCGACTAAGAGTTCACGGGTTTTGCAACTTTCCTTATTTTCTAGAGGTTACAAAAATAAAATTATTTTTCAGAAAAACGTATTGGCCAACACTTGTGCATCAGACTTTCGCATAATTTTTGCGAAAATTTCAATTTCTACTTGCGCATCTTTTTTTCTCATGAACATGCATTTGAATTTTCACGAGACGATTGCAAATGCCAATTTGCAATAATATATACATTTTCGCCAAGTATACTTTTGATACTAAGTTTGAAAACAATGACAGAAATCCGCAGAAGAATTGAATTTCGGATGCATATCAATTATATATAATATGGAGTATCAACTTCAGAAAATGATTAGTCATTTTATAGTCTCATACTTCTTTATTCGGACAGGATGAATCCGGCTTGAGGAAGTGCTCCAACAGAAAAAATTAAATATTATGACAACGTTAAAGGTTAAAAATACACTGTTCATGATGGATATTGATGAATCACAATAATTATTAGTTCCTCGCAAAAGATAGAGAGAGAGAGCAAGTGTTACAATTGAATGTAAAAAGGAGAGCGAATTCTTTTGGTAGACATATGACATTCACAAGCCCAGTTTTTAATGAAGGTCACGAAAACTGACCGCGAAAAAACAAAGAAATGCCTTCAGTTTCGCTTCTGTCCTATGCTATCCCCTTCCCGCAGACAGAATCGTCAGAATCTACCATTTTGATTTTCCGATTCCTGCCTGCTGCTTGCTGTGCCATGAAGTGATTATATTCATCAATTTATTGGGCCGAACTCCAAGGAGAACAATTGAATAGATATTTTATTGAGTGAGTAAATTCTGTATTATATTAACGTTACAAGTTGCCTGCTATGAAACTGCAGTCCAATTGATGCGTAGGTATCTCAATACTCGATACAAACTAGGTTTTGCTACGAACAAGTGTATGACGTGATTATGTTAGAAAACAACAATACCTACCCAACATTGAAAACAATTCATTCGAAATGCTTTTGACCTATCAGTAGTTTGCTATTCTTTTCACAGAAGTCATAGCTACGTTTCAAACCTCTACTCAAAAATATGACCGTGTCGGTTCGTTTCAAATATTCCTAATCCGACTGCTGGATCATAATATGTGTTTCAGAGATTTTAACACCGAATTTGAGCAGCAGTTTTGAGTAATGAGTTTTTAGTAACAAGAGATGGAAATTATCCAACTTCTCACGACAAGTTGAAAAGTGAAGGTTGAACATCTTATAGCTTATTACTTATTAATTACTGTAAGCTGCTGCATAAATCTGGTGTAAAGTACGGAATAACTTGGTAGGTTTCGAATAATTAAGCTCGAGTCAAGATCAGTACCAAATCGTGGCTGGTTTATGCAACAAAACTAAAAACCAAGCCTGAGACTAACTAAGAGTTCAATACTAACAAATCAACTAAATCATGCAGTTGTCATCTAAGAAACTAATTATTATGACTACACGAATGTGCTCATTAAATTGCTACTATTGAACTCTTAGTTCTTAGTCTTGAGCTTACAAAGGAAGAAAAAAAATAGTCTAAAAAAGCTGGCATTGTAACCTGCTCTGAAAACTTACCAATATTAATCTGAAGCGAAAATTTTAATCTATCATTATATCTGTCTGCTTCAGAAAAGAGATAATATCAAGTGAAAAATACTTTGGAGTAACATATAGAAATATGATAATTTTTGTGGAGAGAGGAAAGTTTTGGGGAAATTATTTAATCCTTTTTCTCCTCCAAGTCAATGAAAACAAAAAGAGTAAAAACTCTTAAAAAAATTGTAACATAAAAAATTACCAAACCTTCTATGTTGATATATGTATATCATTCATAGACTTTTGGATCATTCACGAAAAGTAAGAAAGAGTCTATATAAAACAGCTACTTCTCTGACCATATGGTGCGACTGGTGCTGAATCACATAGAAAGTCACCATTTTCTTGCACAGTTTGTATACCAAACATTCGAAATTTGACTCAAACATATATTATGTATAGTACATTTCTACACGAATAGACAGTAGTTTACAAAAAAAAAAACATTTATTTCGATTATTTCGCTAAGAGAAAAATATCGAAGTTATGTCTTCTATTAGAGCTTATTACTTATTACTTCGAACTGCTGCGTAAATCAGGTGTTAGTTCTAAGTATTAGTTACGACTGCATAAACATGTTAATTGATTTGCTAGTGTTTGAACTCTTGGTCATTAGTTTTGGGCTCAAGCTTAGTTATTAGGCATTGTTGCATAAACCCGCCATTAATGTTTTCATTGAAAAGTGAAGGTTGAACTTCTTATAGCTCATTTATGGAAGCTCATCACTTATTTCTCATTAATGACCTGAAGCTGCTCCAAAAGTCCGGTGTAAAATAATGAATAGGTAATATAGGTAGGTTTCGAATAAGCTCGAGACAAGATCAGTAGCAAATCAATGAACACTTTTAAGTAACCGATTGCATGAAAAATTTCATTGATTTGGTGGTGGAACTCAGTTTTTTTTATTGGGTTTACATTCAGATTGAAATTAAAATTCAAATTAACAATATCATTAAATGAAGAACCTGTTACAGAGAAAGTCCAACGCGACGGGGGCTGAATCACATAGAAGTCACCGTTCTTGCTCAATTTGTATACTAATCACTCGAAACTTGAATAGAACAGATATCATTTATAGTATAAAAAGTAGTTTGCAAAAAAACATTCATTGGGATAACATTTCATTGTCAAACCCAGGCAAGCTTGCTTCGCATAGAGAAAAATATCTTTCAAGTGAAATAATTCTATAATTTAATCATATGCTCACCGATGAGCTCAAGGGATATTTATCTATGAGCGAAACAAATTTGTCTTGGTTCGAGAATGAAATGTTATCCCAATGAATGGATTTTACTGCAGACTCCTTCTTATTCGTGTAGAAATATCCTAAAATTCATATCTGTTTGATTCAAGTAATTTAGCGCCCGTAGCGCTATATAGGTACTTAGGTAGGGGAGTAGTTGTTTTTGTGATTGCTTTCTTTTTGTGAATGATTCAAACTTATATGAATGAAATACACATATCAACAGATAAGGTTTGCTAATATTTGGTGTTACTCTTATAGAAGATTTGTTTTTATTGAGTTGACTGGGAGAAGACAAAAATGACTTCAATGTAACATGAATTGGTCTAATTGATGGTATGAAGAAATGGTATTTGGATTAGACCGAATGAGTTATCATGGAAAAACTTTTCATTATTATTGAATTATTACTTCTTGCCACTAGGTTTTACTATATGTAGATATGGCATCGGCAATGCCGCAATGCCTAGATTCGTTTTGATTTCGACATTAGTCATTTTTTCTGAAAACTCACTGAAACAAGCAATTCATGTACCTATTCAGGTTTTATTAAAGGTATGCCATTTACATTGTTTATTGATAAAAAGAGATTTTTATGATGAAAATAGTGTTCAATAATAAAATATAATATTACACTTTCATCATCAAAGAGAGAAAGAAATGTTGTTGGTTTACATTTCCGAAAGAATCTGAAAAACTTTATTTCCATGAGGGTGTCGAATTACATTCAAAAGAAGTATATGCATGGTCATTGGTCGTTCGGTCAGTGAGGGTGGAGCGGGGTGAGATTAACAAAATATCAAACATTTGCAAGATAAATACTAGAGTAAGAGAAGATTCGAATACAATGTTTAAAATTACATATGAAATGAGTTATAAGATTATTCGTTTCCTCGTCGGTTATGGTGGGGTGGGGTAAATAGATTGACAAAATTTCTAATGATTTTAGGGGATTTAGTAGAGTTATTATATTACCTTTAATTTTATTTTTGTCCACAAAATTCCATTTCAACCTTTTTGTTTGGATTTGGCTACCTTATTCGATTTGTATTTTTATGAATTTTTATCCTATCGTTCTTAGCAACAGGTTCAGATAAAGTTGATAATATCATTTTCAAAATATTAAACCCTTTTTCTACTTTATTTGTTGATCTTTAGAATTATACATGGAAGAGTGTCATTTTATACGTCATTGGGTTTAGTGAAAGAGCACGATTGACTTTGTATTTTTCTTTTGCAGAGTATCGAACAATTGACTGATTAGTGTTAGTGTTTATTAGTATAAGTGTGAATAACTGTGTGTTTCATGGTGTTGGTGAGTATTGCGTTACTTGTTCTTCAATATGCCAAAAGTAAAAAAGCAGTTCTTGGACAAACGCAGGAAACTGGCAAAAGCGCTTCGAAGTCTTGCAAAAACTGAAGATTCTCTGGGCAAAAATGAAAATTTGGATAAACTTGAAATTCAACAAAAAAAAAAGGAAAAATAGTTGAGCAAGTAAAAGAAAAGAAAAAAGAAGTAGATAAAAGAAGGATTGCTGAGAAGAGGAAAAATACAGACTATTTGGCTGAAGAACAAGATAAGAAAAAAATTAAAATTCAGGATGAAAATGTTCATTTCCTCATGAAGCGAAGCGACGCCCAACGAAAACGCAAAGCTCGATCGAATGAGATTTGCCGATCTCAAGAACGTGTCTTCGATAAAGAAGGAAAACTTCTTTGAGAAAAAATGAAAATTATAAAATTCTTGAGAGAAATCGTAGACAAAATGAGACTTATGAATCTCAGGAGAAATTAGCCAATAAACAACGGAATGTACTCCTCAGGCAAGATGAGACTTATAAGTCTCAAGAGAAAAATCTCGATAAATTTCGAGAAGTGTCATTGAGGCAAGATGTAGTCCTTAGATCGATAGAAAGGGAGCAAGATAGACGAAGGAAGGCAAATTTGAAAAAGAAAAACGAATATCTTTCTCAAGAAAGAGTGTTTCAATCACTTCACGAATCTCAATTGAGGGAAGATGAAACACATCTCTTCAGAGGAACAGAGAGGAATACAGTAAACGAGCAATCGAGACAAGCCGTTGAGTCAGTCCAACAGCCAATTGATTCGAGCCAAGAACATTCTGAAATGCCTCTTGCAGAGTGACTCAAATTAAACGAGCAATCGAAGAGAGCCGTTGAGTCGGTCCAACAGCCAATTGAATCGAGTCAAGAAAATTCTGAAATGCCTCATGCAGAGAGGCTTGAATTAAACGAGCAATCGAAAAAAGCCGTTGAGTTGGTCCAACAGTCAATTGAATCGTGTCAAGAAAATTCTGAAATGCCTATTGCAGAGAGACTTAAATTAAACGAGCAATCGAAAAAAGCCGTTGAGTTGGTCCAACAGCCAATTGAATCCAATCAAGCAAATTTTGAAAAGCCTCTTACAAAATTTGAAAAGTTGATCATGAAAGGACCGACAGAAACATGCAATTGCTGTTTGCGATTAATATTTCCGAGACTTACGGTGACGGTTCTAAAAGACCCAATAGTGGAAAAGTTTGGCCTGATGTACGTCGAACAAGTGTTTTATGACCAGCATAAGGATACGTTTTGTAGAACGTGTGCTGCTGAAATTATGCAAAATTATAAAATAGTCTTTGATATACCACCTGAGCTAAAAGATATGACAGTTTCAGAAGAAAGACTAGTATCTCCCCGAATGCCTTTCATGCAAATCAGAAGATTAGGTTATGAATAGCAATGCGGTATTCGAGGACAAGTTGTGAATGTGCCCATCGAAATAAATACGACCGTAAAAGAACTGCCGAGAAAGGCCGATGACACTCATACAATACAGTTGAAATTGAAGAGAAAAATGTCTTATAAATATGCGTACATTACCGAAACTATTCGGCCAAAAAAGTTCTCAATGCTCTCAAATATTTGGTGAACCAATCTTTATATAAGTCCGAAGGAATAACTATATCAGAAGAATTTTTGAGTTCACAAATTGATCTACTATTGAAAAATAGTCAAGATGATGTTGAAGAACAATTGGATACACCGCATAATGTTATCGGTTTCGATAGCGATGACAGTTTCGAAGCGAATATTATGGCATTCATGGATGAAGTCGATACCGATGATGAAGACTTCGAAAATCAATTCGAAAGAGAAGATGCCAATGCTCATTTGAATCCCGCAGGAGAGCAAACTCTCCTCGATAATGCGAAAATTGAGAATATCGCTTTCGCTCCTGGAGAGGGACAGTTACTCATTCAATTATTGTACGATGAACATGCGGAAGAACTGTCGTTCCCTACAATTTTCTGTGGTAATGCGAAAGAATTTAGGAAAAAATTGAGCTGCGCCGAAATAGCTAAAATGCAAGCGAGTCATAGTGATCGACGATTTGCAAGAACAGATTTTCTATTATATATGTTCAAGAAAACCCAAATGCTTGCAGTAATCGATGAGGCTTCCATTGCAATTCGTAAAAAACTTGCAGGTAAAGATAAGTACACGGCTGGACAAGTGACGAACAAAGATTTCATCGCACAACTTTTACAAGTTGACAAAGGATATCGATTTCTCAGCGAAATCAGAACTTCTCCAGCTCATTGGGAAAAGGAAAAAAGAAAATCACTCGCGATGGTTCGTCAATTCAATATACCGACACTTTTTATAACTATATCTGCTGCAGAAACTAAATGGCCAGAATTGTTGGTAATATTGAGTAAAGTTATTGATAAGAAAATAATAAGCGAAAACGAAGCTACTCAATGAGTTATAATGAAAAGACGAGACTCTTGAGGAGCGACCCAATAACTTGTGCTAGGTACTTCGATAATCGTTTCCATGTATTATCGAAGCATATGAAAAGTGGAGAAAATCCCATCATCCATCATTACTATAGAGTAAAATTTCAGCATAGAGGATCTCCCCATGTACACGGATTATTTTGGTTACAAAATGATCCAAGTTATAATGCTTCTAGCATCGATTCGAAAAGGGAAGTGGCCGCCTTCATCGATAAATATATCACTTGCGACGGAGATAACGAGGCTGTTCAAGATGTGATCAATTATCAACTCTATCATCATTCGAGATCTTGCAAAAAGATGATGAAAGATGTAGCAGTTTGTCGTTACAATATTCCGTTCTTTCCATCTGACATTACGTTAGTTTTGGAACAGAACAACATGAAATTGACAATCGAGAAACAAGTCCGATTTAAAAATTTACTCGCAGATATAACGACTTTTTTCAATTCCAATAAAGAAAATATATCTTTCTCCGATTTTTTGATCAAATTCAATTCCAATACTGAGGAGTACAGGGAATTTCTGAGGAACGTCATCAAAAAGCCCACTATAATATTGAAACGTAAATTTAAAGACTGTTTCGTAAATGCCTTCAATGATGACATTTTAAGAAGGCAAAAGGCTAATATGGACATTCAATACGTGCTCGATCCGTTTTCATGTGTGAATTACATTGTAAATTAAACTCATGAGAGACGCCATGTATGAAATAAAGCTGGGAAATTTGACTGTAAAAGAACAGTTGAAAAAACTTGGCCACATATTTTTGAATGCCAGCGAAGTATCCGCTTAAGAAGCTGCGTATAATATATTGCAAATGCATTTATCCGAAGCGTGCGCTTCCTATGTTAATATCAATACGAAGCAGTATTCTGCCGTCCTAAGCAAAACCCCCGTAACCAACAAATTTCCTGAAATTCATCAAGCGAAAACCCCGTATCGTCATTTGAAATATAAAATTCAATTTTTTTATTTACCCGTATCTAGCAAAATAGTGCACTCCTACTAGGTAAAAACCCCATATTTGCATATTACTAAACGAAAACACCGCATCGGCATATGCGGCTCATGCAGATGCGTGGTTTTTGCCTAGCAACAATCAGTTACGGTGATTTTGCTTAAAACTAGTTGCCGCCGCGCCGTCAGATTCGCGCGGTATTCTCTTAACCATAAATTACTAGACATATTTATGACGGTACTCGGTGTATTTCGCAAATCAGAAAAATAATAGGTGCATATTGACTTATCCCAATTGAATACAAGATTGTGACTTATATCCAGGGACACGAGAGGATCTACGGTAAGAATTTCATGGAATATTTCGTATGAAACACGGTAGGAAACGTTATTTTGTGTTAATTCTGTGATGTTTCGGGAACTTCTAAAGCTTGTCCTGTGAAATCCCATTTTCACACAAAATTACGTGTTCATTACCGGGTTACAACATAAGTAGAATAATTGATAAAAAAACATATCTTTTTAATTCGAAGGTGAACGATGATGCCAACCAAAAGAGCCGACAGAAATTTAGGAATGGCACGCAAAATAATATCTGAGGGGCTGAATATTGAAAATCCTTCAGTGGATATTGAACGTGATATTGAGGCAGATCAAGCAAATAGGCCTCCCAGTCTTAGTGGAGATATTTCATTTCCTGACATTCATCAACCCATCATACACACACTCTTACCTACCCAATTGTCAAGAAATTCGTCTATGGTTATTGTGCTTCAACCACGAGTCCACCTGATCAATTGTCCTCAACTCCTTCCATGCCTAAGGAGGATACCGATATTTCGAATACCTATCGCGAACTCTTAGTAGAAGTTGATATGGAACAGGACAGATTTATTCTTATCGAAAGCTCATGTCAGATCAAGCCTCTATACAGTTATGAAACGAATGAAAACAACAATGAGAATTCTGCAGTAGATCCAGAAAATCTCATCATCACAGAAGATTTACTTGGAGAATGTCAGTTTGTTTTTGGAATAGCCGATGAACATTTGGAATTGACAAATGCCGAGTCTCAAGATGCCGAAGAAAACCTCCAGGATAAAAAACTCACAAATTATCAGAAAGAATACCAGCAATCACATTTGCGGGAATCTCATGATATATCTCAGAAAAAAATGCTGGATACAATGATAATTGAAAAAGATGATACTATAGATTCCGAGACTAATGTAATGCAACTCGAACAGTCTGTAGAACAATCGGACAGAGATACAAATAAAGAAAATTGTATTGATCAAAGAAAATCTAATAAACGAACTCAGAATATGTTGTATAAGGACAACGAGAAAAAAGAAAAATGTTATTCCATTGAAAGAAAGAAAGTTGATCAAGTTCAGAGAACTGCAGGAGAAACATAAAGTTTTAGAAGGATGCAACAAGAATGTATGCAGATCGAAGTGCTATGAAAAAATTTGCAACACTCGACGTGATGATATAAATAAATCTTTCTGGGAGTTGAGTTGGTTCTTACGAAAAACGTTCATATTGAACACAGTGTCGAGAACAAATGTCAAAAGAAGAACCACAGGAGCAGGAAATGAAGTAAGAAATCATACGTTCCGTTATACATTCAAAGATGAAGGAGGTGAAGTACAATCGGTTTGCAAGATATTTTATCTCACCACACTTGGATATAAGAAAACGAATGATTGGCCTGTTCTTGGTCTTTTTAAAAGTACTCCGAATAAAGAAGTCATTCACCCGCAAGACAAACGAGGGAGAGCTTCATCTGTGAATAAAATATGTGATACAGAAATACTTGATATATTGAATCTAACAATCCTACCATTTCACATTACAGGCGTGAACACGCACCGAACGTCAGATATCTACCGAGTGATGTTAATATAAGTATCATGCATAAACATTTCAAGGAAATGTATCCTAATGTATCATGTTCATATGAGTTATATCGTCTCAAAGTGAAAGAAAAAAATATATCTTTCAGTAAACTTGGGCTTGAAGAATGCCAGACATGTGAATACTTCAGAATCCATAACTCAGAACATACGAAAACAAATGTACAAAAAGATTGCCCTGTTTGTCAGTTGTGGTCTAAGCACATTGAAAAGAGTACAGTCTGGAGAGAAATTCACCAACAGAACTCAAAGAAAACTCCAGCCGAAGGGACAATACATTTCTCAGCAGATTTGCAAAAAGTAATGCTCCCACGGGTGGATACATTTAAATCGGTACTTTTCATCAAACGAATAGATGCATATCATGAAAGTTTCGTACCTCTAGGAAAAAAACCGAACTATAAACCATTTGCAACCGTTTGGCATGAAGGCATTGCGGGTCGAAATAAAGAGCAGATTGTCAGCGCTTTCTATGCATTTTTTCTAAAATATCGAGATGTTTCTACCGTTATCCTCTGGCTGGATAACTGCTCAAGTCAGAATAAGAATTAGACATTATTCACATAACTGATTTATCTAATAAATTCACAAGAAGCTGCCATAAATAAAATTATCTTGAGATATTTCGAGCCGGGACATACCTTCATGTCTGCTGACTCTTTCCACCACCAGGTGGAACACTCACTGAAAAAAACAATCAAAAACATATGATTTCCAAGATTTTGCGGGTGCAGTGCAAAACAGTAATAGTGGCAATGTAGATGTTAAAAATATGGAACACTCTGATTTTTATAACTGGAAGGACCACACATCTCAAATGAAAATGAAAAAAAACAGTTCCGAGACCATATTTAGCTGACATGGTTGAAGTTATTGCCGAAAGGGGAAACTTTGATTTATCGTATAAAGTTTCATTTAGTGAAGATGAATCGAAAAAATTTGACTTTTTGTGCAACAAAGTAATGAAACAAAATGGTATTAAACGTCCCGATCCTCACGAAAAACCATGCGGGATACTTGCTGAAAAGCGGGATTGTATTTTGAATAAGTTGAAAACAGTCCCTTCAGCAAATCGAACAAATTTTTGGTTGAACATTCCAATTTCAGAAATGTAATGTACCTACTGTTCACTTCCATATTAAAATTCATTTGAATTGTTTTTTTTTCCACACTATGTCTATATTTTTGTTTGATTGAAACAACGTTGTAGATACGATGTTTCTATTTCTAACAACATGCAAAGTTACTATGTGCTCCTCAGCAAAAACATCGCAACTGCTCTTTTTCATTAAATCATTCCTTTTTCCGCATTTTCATAGAGTTCAATCGATAGGAAAATGCATGAATAATGTCAAAATAGCAATCAGAATCAAAATTGTACTCAAGTGAGTGACAGCAATCAAATTCAACTGTTGGACCCATTAACTCCATTTAAGCGTTTTTGTAGATACGGGAGTTTTCCTTAGGACGGCAGTATTGTGATCGAGCAAGAATGTTAAAACAAAACAAAGAATTAACTGACATGGAAAGTGACGATTCGGATATTTTCCGATCGGGCGTGATCGAACATTACATTCAAAGACCAGACTCTTTGGAGAACATTACGTTTTTTCGAAGGAAACGAAGAAAGTAAAGAATCAGCTGACTCTCAAAGACGGTAGCAGTTTCCTGTCCAAAAAACAGAATCCCAGTATTATTAATTCTGCTCAATTCTGCTGCAATTTTTACAGAGAACAACTGATGTTGTACAAGTCTTGGCGAAATGAAGCCGCAGAATTGGAGAATGTCGATCAAGTTCGACTTTATCAAGCCAACGTTGAAAGCATCAAAGAAACCCGTTCAAAATTTTATAAGGTGAACGAAGAACTTTCTGATGAAGCTTCAAAATCAGCAGAAGAACAGACTAATCGTTTGTATCCGAATACCAATGACGATGATGTCGACGAGGAATATATTCCTTGTGCTTTAAACGATCCCAATTTCAATCCTTTAGATTGTTTAGATGGGACTGAGTTAGAAGAACCGTCGAAACCAACGACTTTTCAAAAGCCGTTAGGAATCGACGAAATAATATACCTGGACTTGATTGCAAGTTTGAATTCGAATCAATACGAATTTTTGAATTACGTATTGGATAACGTCATTAGTGGCAAAGTAATAAATCAAGTAGTGTGTGGTGGTGCAGGAGTTGGAAAATCGAGACTCATAACTGCCATTCAGCAATCGTTGTTGAGATATTATAATTCGCTACCGGGCAACGATCCTAACTTGCTTAAAGTGTTACTAGCAGCCCCAACTGGTAAAGCAGCGTAAGGTATCAACGGAATGACGCTACACGCAGCTTTCGGTATGCCACTGAGTAGTTATAGTTCCGAACTGCTCCCTTTGAATCCAGATCCCGTTAATATGATGCATGCTAGTTTGATAGACTTGAAATTGATAATAATTGATGAATTTTCTATGGTCGGTTCTAAAATGTTCCACAATATAGAAGACCAACGTTTGAAACAGATTTTCAAAAACAAAGAAAATTTTGGAGGAATATCAGTTATAATATTATATAACGTAATATCTGGGTCATATTTATGGGAAGAATTTGAATATTTTGAACTTACTGGAATTATGAGGCAAAAAAATGATAAACTGTTTGCTAACGCCTTGAATATAATAATATGGCGATAGGGGAAATGACACCGAAAGACATCAAATTGATCAAATCGAGAGAGATAATCGACGATTCGATAATCGTACCTACAACAGCTATTCATCTGTTCAAAAGTAATAAATCGGTAGATATTCTCAATGAAAAACGTTTATCTGAATATACCACAGAGACTTCATATTCCGAAGCTCTACAAGCAAAAAATTTAAATAAAACCGATAGTTTCGGTTTAGCTGTCACCTTACGGTTACAAATTGACGCAAAGTACATGGTAACCGTCAATTTGAATACGCATGACGGTATTGTAAACGGTGCTGCGTGCTTTTTACGCCACGTAGAAAAAGATGCATCGAACGTTCCATCCAGAATATGGGTTGAATTTATCGATGGAAACAGCGGCAAAATGGCGAGGAAAAAAATGCCGATATTATTCGAGCTATGAAATTTTCTGAAAAATGGACGCCGCTAGAGAGATGTGGTAAAGCGATTAAAATGCGAAAAGAAGGAAATGTTTTCGTTGAACGTGAACAATTCGCTATTGATCCGGCAGAAGCCATCACAATTCACAAGTCGCAGGGTGCAACTTACAATCAAGTAGCCGAACATATCGAAACGAATATTTCAAGAAGTTTTCTTCACGTTGCTTGTAGCAGGGCAAATTCTTTGAATGATTTGTATATTTACGGTAGATTTGTTCCGCCAAAAAAACCTAACATACACGAATTGGCTGACAAAGAACTGAAAGCACTCAGAAAAACTAAAACTCTGAAATCGAAATATTCCGAATGGTTTGCCGAAGGACAGGGTGAGTTCGTTATAACCTATCAAAACGTAGAAGGTTTCAATTGTCACAAACCTCTAATTATCAATAATCCATTATTCTTCAACTCTGATACATTATTGTTGGTAGAAACATGGAATTATGATAAAAATAATGTCGCTTTCGATGGTTTTATAAATTTCGCTATAATTTCACGAACCACCACCAAGTTGTCCAATAAAGGTTTTGGAATAAATTGTAATTGTAAGAATGCTATTTCACACGATATTACTGTGAAATCGAAATTCGAGGAATCCAACAAAAAATATTGTATTCAATTCATTTCATTTACATTCAAAGATACTCTCGTAGGAGTATTGTATATTCCTCCGAATTATCCGAAAAAATTATCCGAAACCAAAAACTTTATACAAAAATTCATTAACGAAAATAAAAATGTAAAAACAATAAGTCTTGGAGATTTCAATCAAAATTTGAAGGCTGAACAAAGTAATTCTACAGTAACGCTCTTGAAAGATTTGGGTTTCAAACCTGTTTTGAAATTGGATACTTCTACAACCAACTCAGATACACACATTGATTGGTGTTTTAGTAATTGCGACAAATGTATTGCAAACACTTACGAAACCGTCTTCAGTCATCATAAAGCGATAGCAGTTTCGCTTTACGAGAGTAAGCCAGACAGCAGTGTTTGGACTCCGTCTTCTCCCCTTAACGATGACGTGGATGATATTCCTATTGACACAAAAATAGTCACAACAAAAAAGTTGATAAATACAAAAACCGTTCCTTTCATCGACAGTTTTTCGAGCTCTTTCAATAACGAACAAATGAAGTTCAAGTTAGATCAACAGGATAAAAACGAAATCAAATCTTCCGATGTTTGTTTGGGAGATCAAGTCATAAATAGATTTCACGAAGTTTCAAGTAATTTTACAGACAAGAACATACTATAAGTGAACACGAATTTTATCCGCAAGATGTGCTATATTGGCAATCAGTAGATTTATTATTCGTACAAGAAATTTTGCCAGACACTCATCATATACAAATTCTATATGGCGGTCAGACTGGTAATATTGGACATTGGATTTGTACGTATTACGATAGTAAGAAGGTACATATCTATGATAGCTTGAATTATGGTACAATTACTGATGATTCCATCAAAAAATCAAAGTTTCATCCGTTCAAATCCAATTACGTATTCCATAACGTACAACAGCAATCCAACAATACGGATTGTGGTTTATTCGCAATCGCTAATGCTGTAACGATTCATTTCAAAGAAGATCCCGCAAAAGTTCGGTATAACACATCACTGATGCGAAATCATTTGTGGAAAATTCTCAGTACGAATGTCTTGGAACTTTTTCCAGCAAATAATTATTCTCTAGTAGATTGTACTGTAACTCTGGATTATTTTTCTCCTATTGAAATAAGGGATGATGAAATTAATTGAGTTTCGCTAGATATCAGTGATTCGAGTAGCGTATTCGAATTCGAAATAGAAAACGAATGAAATATGGAAATCGTATTCTCTTACATGATATTAGATGAGAAATCAAAATTGGGAGATAAATACACAGAAGAAATTGAATCTGAAAATCGCGTTTTCTCACACGATGTTATTAATAGATTCAACGAGATTTTATGTAATTTTTCTGAAAATGAAATCAATGAACGTGAGTATCATCCTCAAAACGTTACGTATTGGCAATCGTCAGAATTATCAAAAGTGCAGGCGATTCCACAAGATACTCATATTCAAATATTGTTCGGATATGAAGTTGATTCTCATGTTTTAGGCCATTGGATATGTACGCACTATAACGGAAAAGCATTCAACATTTATGATAGTCTGAATTCTGGATTTATTGACGAGGATTCCAGTTTTCAGATATATCTGGATGAAATGTATCCGTTCAAACCACCAAACTTCAACGGCAGAGTAATAACACTGACGGGGGAATATTCGCTATTTTAGCACTTTATTTTAAACTGGAACTCAGGGAAGCCGTTAAATATGATACCGACAAAATGAGAAGTCATCTGTTGAAAATATTCAGTACCGAAAAGTTGGAACCGTTTTCAAAAATGTATTGAAATATTTTAAGAATGTGGTGGTAAGTGGAATAGCAGAAACTAAAATAACTGAATATAATGGAGAAAGATACAAAGAATATTTAAGGCTCTGGAAAAATCCCAGGCGAAATCTACCTATTCTGCTATAGATTCGCAAACATTGTTGTAATCCAACCTTCCAAATTTTGTTTGTAAAATAGTAATTCTCATTGATTATTAGTTATCTTAGTTTTATCGCTTGCAAGGTTATATTATAAATTCTTGTTTTTCTCAGTAGTCATATGAAACTTCTTTCTTATCAATTTCGAACCTCATAAAGCTCACGTAACTTCATTTGATACTTGGAAAGATGAATCCACTAACTCATTTCAAGCACATACGATTATTCCTTGTTCTTTGTTCAGAATAGGAAACAAGTATAGAGTTGTTGTTGTTGTAATGCATTTTATCGTTCTATTCTCATGTTAGTTTTATACCAAACCTTATTTCCATAATTTGTGCTATGTCGGCAAAAACATACTTTAGTCAGTTAGTAAAAAACCTCTGTAATGTAACAACGTATATTTTCGTGAAACAACCTGTCTGAAAACTTTGAAGAAGTGAATAAAAGCCTACGGGGAAAATCATCTCCATCTATTATTTTTGGTAACTCACTATGAATATCGAACATTCTGAGTAACATTCTGTGACCCCTCACAGATCTCCCCATTCTCACAAATGAGGGAGAAGGTTACAACAGAAAATTTTGGTGGCAATGGTGCAGTTTTCTCAAACTGTTTGGAGTTTGACGAACTCAAGTGGTTACCAAAAGTGAAGCCCATTGGTGTGAGCATTGTCTGAGGACGAGTTCTCAAGAACGAAACATCCAACACCTAAGAAGAAAAACCTTCCAACAACAACTCAGCACTAACTCGAATCAAGTTTCTGAAACCAGACATCCAGATCTTCTGTATTCCAGAACTTCAGTGTTCCTGAAACAAGTCTTCAGTATTCCAGATCTTCTGAGTTCCTGAAACCAGCCAACTGCAACAAGATAGTCGAAACCGAAGCGAATCAACATCATCAGACATCACGAAAACCAAGAGAAGTGACGTTGTTCATTTCAATTCTGAAGAAATTTGGGCTACTAACATTCTATTGATTTTTATGTAAGTAATTTATATTTTTGTTAACAAATTGATAGCCAGATTATGTGATTTTTGTTATTGATATTTTTTCTCTAGTCAACATCACTAATATTTTTATCAGTCATGCCAAACTCAGATCCAACAACATCATCCACTCAAAGCAACACGTTTGTTTCTTTAGATACAGCCGTGAAATTACTTCGTGAATATGATGGTAGCACTCAAGGCGACAAAGTCCATGATTTCATTGACAATCGGGTTGGGACATGGTATCAAAAATTAGTTCGAAACTACTCTTATTAGGTAGAGTAGTCACGAAAAACAATCATACCGTCGAAAAAAAATTTATCTAGCGTCACGATACTGTTGGGACTCGGAGCGGCACGTTCATCAGTCTGCGCCCGACAGTCGCCAGTCAGCAGTTATCCGGTTTTGACTGATTCGTTCCTCAAATTCACTGTCATTTTTATTCAAAATGGCGAATAAAATGCAGTCTGGGTTCGTTAAGGCTGATTCCCGAAATCTGCCTAAAATAGATATATTTATGGTGCTCGAGTATGTAAGAAACGACAATAACTTCAATGCCGAAGAAATACTAAACGCAAAACTGGCAAGGTACGTAGATACTATCGTGTTCATCGTGCTTTTTATTGACGTTACAGAAGTTCAATATTTTTTCATTTTTAAACATTTTTTAAAGATCATCCAGAGAGAGCTATGGTGACCAAGCAGTGGGTTACGTTTCTTTACAACGGGATGGGCCCTTGTGCATTATAAATTGCACGGTCTGCCGGAACACAAAGTAAGATCAACAAATTATCGCGTGGAGATGAAAATTAATGAAGAAGAAGATGTCATCCAAGGTGTTTCCTGTTTAGACTGTGCAGCAGCAAAAGGTAAAAATATAAGATATATCACCAGGGGAGCAGGGGTGTTGTAATGTTATTCAAGTCAAAAGATTTAGCTGTCTTAGATTTAATTAGTGAAAAATCACTAATTCTTTTTATCACCTTTTTCTTTTTTCACCAAGTAATATTTCAAATATCAATTAGTGTCTTTTCTCCAGTAATTAGTATTTTTCACTAATTAATTAGTTATTTTTAATAGTTGAAAAGAAATTCACACTAATTGATAGTAATTTTCGGTATGGAATAGAAATTTTCAGTAATTAATAGGTAAATTTAGATTTATATATTTTAGTTTCTCTCTAGAAAACTTCTCTAGAAATTTTTTACATTTTGTTTCACGCTTTCTGAAGGACTACCGGATGGCATTAGCTTCGAGCAATAAATTTTGTACAGAAATCTAGAAAACAGCAGTTTTTTTTGTTTCGAAAGGGAAGCACGTGCTAAGTTATATTGCACTTATCAACCAGTGACTTCTCTTCAGTAGTTAGTAATCATCCACTAATTAACAAAAATTTCTACTAATTAATAGTAATTTTGTACTAATTGATAAGTAAATTTAGACTTTTCATGGGTTTTTTCACAGATTAAGCAGTATCATATTTTTTCTTTTAGTTGGAAGTCACTAATTGATCACTGAAATTATCGCTCATTGTGAAAAGGGAGAAAAGTGCTCTCAAAAAATTAGGGTCCTTTTACATGATTATTTATTTTTTTCATTTTTATTTTTATTTCAATTTATTACATTCAGATTTAATAAATTTTTCACTTATTTAATTTAATTATTTACTTTTTTGGTTTTTAGGAGGTTGTAAGCACGCGATAGCTTTTTTAATGTGGTTGTATCGTCGAAACGAAGAACCTGCTGTTACGGAAGTACAGTGTTATTGGAAGAAATCCGTTTTGTCTACAGTGGGAACGACTAAAAAATTCATTAAAGCATCTGAATTTAATGATAATAATGCGGTTTCAGCGCCATACACGGACGATGCAAAAAAAACATTTTTACGCGAATTTTTAGAGACAGGTGAGAAAAAACAAGTTGACGTGCAATTCACTAGATATTTTTATAATGTTGAAGAGCGTGAAATTATGTGTTTGTACATTCATCAGATAATGATAGAATTTGAAAAATCAAATTTCACAACGGCTGATGAATTCATTCTTTTCGCGAAAACTGTGTTGACGCAGAAACTGTGTGAGCTAGCAGAACTTTCAAGTAGGTCTCAAAACGAGTCTTTACTGTGGCATGAGTTGCGATATGGTCGAGTCACAGCCTCGAATTTGTATCAAGCTGCTCATTGCACCAAAACAGATGGTTCTCTCGTAAAAACAATAATTGGAGCAGCAAAAGTGTTTGATAACAAATACATGAAGCGCGTTAGGGAACTGGAAAAAGAAGTTTTAAGTATCGTAATGAAAAAATGTGGATTCCAGTGTCGCAAATCAGGGTTGATTTTACTGCCTGACTTTCCAGTACTTGGCGCTTCACCTGACGCTGTTGGGGATAATTTTATTTTGGAAATTAAGTGTCCAGGAAAAGAATCCACGGTCTCAAATTACTTATGTAACGGACAGATAAAAGGAAAATGTAAAGCGCAAATGCAGCTTGAAATGCTTGCGACGAAAATAAAAATAGGATATTTATGCGTTGCGAAACCAGATTTTGAAACAACAGGTGATGTCGAAATTTGTAAGGAAGATTTTGATGAACTTTATGTTCAACAAGTTATTGAGAAAGCGACAGATTTTTGGAAAATAAATGTATTTCCACGACTAATGGGTCCTTAAGTTGTACGATCTTCATAATATGTACTAGGTTCAGTGATGATAAAAATAAAATTTGATAAGAAGCAATTCAGCGTAAATAAATACACGTATGATCTGAATTAAACTTGTGATTTATTGATCCACTTTTTTCATTTGTGTACAGCACATTCAAAATTTTTTAAAATCGTGTTTATGTTCCAATAATCGGAGATTGCAAATTTATCAAAGCTGCAGCAATGACGATGGCTGAATCTAAGTGTGGAATCAGTGAATGGTGAATACAAGAATGGGGCCCCAAAAATACAAATTCTCTTAATCTTCTTATTACACGCTCTTTATGAATTCGCAAACTTGCTATTTTTTTTGTGTCCTGGACTTCTGAAGCAGTTGATTTCACGTTACTTGAAACACTTGGAGGTCGAACAAGAGTACTTTTTTTTCCAATAAAACTTCTATTTGTTTGAAACCTCGATCAGCCATGACGCATGCCTTTTCAGGAAGCTTTTCTAAAATTCCACAGTCTTCAAATATTGCCATATCTGATGCTCGACCTCCATAACCTTGCGATATGAAATTGATTGTACCGTCGGGAGCAGACGAGACAAGGTATTTCATGGTATTGCAGTGTTTGTATTCAGACCATGTTAGTGCCTGTTTCATAGGATCGGATGGTTTCATAATTTCAATTTCTAAACAATCAATAATAGACTGGACATTTTGAAAATTGGCACGAAAAGGAATGGAAAGCAACGCTTGGACATTCATGTGAGGTTGAAAACATACAAAAACACTTAACATCGAAGCAAGTGTTGAAATATTTTGCGAGAATATTCTTCCAGCTTGCCTGCGCGACATCCCAAAATCATCTCCAATCCTTGAAATACTGTCGTCCAATTTTATTTTGTTAGAATTAACTTAACCCTCCGTTAGGCGCGCCACCATATGTAACGTCGTTAGTCGCGCTGGGACTGCCAGTCCCATATCAACAACGCAGCCTAATTTTTGGTCATATGAATTATTTTGGTAAAAAATGTTTTTGGTTAATTAGTTTATTACTAAAGTGAGTTGAATTGCATTTGCAATTGCATTATAATTTTGTGTTTCATACCTAACTAGTGTTTTTATTGTTTATGAATAATTTTTTACATTTATACCTCTTATTGTAGTACTTGTGGATACGCTTTTACACAATTCACGTGAAAATATTCAGGGAACAGAAAAGCAAGTAGGTAATAAATGGCATCATATTTTATTGTAGTTTGATTTATTCAGATTCACCAGCTGTTTCCTCTTCAGTTATATTTTCTAAGCAATTATTACATATTACTTGGACATTTTTCTCCAAACATATATAGGTATCACACTTTTCGACATGTATAGGTTGTTCTGGCGTCTTTTTTAGATTCGTTACAACAAGGTTCGCAACGTTCTCTTGACCGCTCTTCGGCTCGTCCCAGGTTGAAAGCTGAACGATTCAATTCTTTCACGTCAGCGGGGTTATCAAAATTATAAAGCTTTGTGTCCATAATTATGCACTTTGTTTCAAAAATACACGGCACAGTAACAAATGAACAAGAAAAAATAACCTACAAACAACGAAGCCTACAAATACGGTACTGAGACGCTTGTTCAATGTACGCAACAAAAATGAGTCGTAGGCAGTCGCGCTGGGACTATCAGTCCCAAAGCAGGTACCTGACGCACTCTTTGCAAATTTTCTGAGAAATAAAACTATCCCTTTGCATGAAACTCAGGCAACTGGCTTCTAGAAGTTTACTGTGAGATGTCATAAAGTTACGACGCTGTAGCTAAAATAGTTTTAATATAATTGAGAAAATTGTAAATCATGGGACTGCCAGTCCCATGCGCGACTAACGGAGGGTTAAGATCTCTAACCTTGATTTGTGTGTGTTTGTGTAATAAATCAATCACCCACAGTAACTCATCAGGAAGACCAACGTATTCTTTCGGACTCTTACTAATATTGAAATTTTTCAATTTAGCGCTCAAATCAGCCATCGCACTATTTTCTGCTTATATTAATTCTTCGCATTCTGAATCGACAGGATTATTACTTCTTGAAACAATACTATTCCCAGATGAAAAGTTTGAAGCATTGGAGACCTCACTTTCACTAAACGATGATTGATGTTTCAAAGGAGACAGTTCTTTTGAAGGCGATGCTCGTTTTTTGACAGGTGAACAGTTGACCGGTTTTAGGAAGCTGGTATCCAAAATTTCGCACATAACTCCAACGCTTCGAACATAAGTCTTCTTCAGACGACCGTCCGTTTGCATACCTTGGTCTCTAAAAGAGGTTTGGATCGCATGAGTGGTAGCTGCAACAATAACAGTTTCCGAAAATTGATTCAACAATCATAAAACTATTCCACATTTTTCCTGACTTGTTCTTTCAAACTTAAAAATCACGCTCAAATTGCTAAGTTTTAAACGATGAAAATGCTCAATGATAATTTTAATAGTACAGTATGATCAATGAAATTCAAATAATTAGTAGTACATTATGCGCAAAAAGGCATAATCAAAAAACAAATTGTTTTAGACTCATAATAAAATAATATCCCCCGGCTTTGCCTCGGAATATAAATTCGCATCCATCTAAAACAACTCTCAGCCCTTTTAACACTGGCTACATTCACAAATTTTTTTATCTTAAAATACGTATACATCTCAACGGTTACTAATTCTCACCTGTGACGTTCGGTGTATCGTTATTCTCAATTTCTTCTAAGTCTGCTAATTCATCAGGATATGAAGTAACTGACTCCACTATTTCTGCAACTTGTGCTCGACGAGCTCTCTGGACTGAAGTGGGACGAAGATTTTCACTAACTGTTCTGTTATTTTGACAGTTGAAAATGTGGGGCAGAACGTTTTTTTTAATTTTTTTAGCAGTACCAGTTAATGAATACTGTATGTAGTTATCCATGTTATCTTTCAAAGTGAAATGATCCTCGCAGCAAAAAAACTGTGTTTTAGATGGTAAATACTCCCGACGAGCAGCACGAAACCACTGTTTTTTCTTTTTTTCTTCCGAAGGAACGCAAAAAAATAGTTTTTCCGGGGTATTTCTTGTTGTGTTTTTACAACCAGGCACATAACACCAACGATAACTCATTTTCGGAGTCGGCATTTTGGAAATCGCACTATAAAACACGAACAATAAACACTTTTACAAGAGCGCGAGTCACAACGCGGTGCAACGCGGGCTTGCTGCCTACAGCAGCTGTTGGGACGAAAGGCCCAACAGTATAATGACGTCACGCGCTCTCTCCCATTCGTAGAAGCGTTTTGAAATTCGGCGTTTTCAAAACGCTGTAGCACTCTCAAAAATGATGCGAGAGATTTGGGAAAAAAAATTTCATAACAAAGTCTCATGCGTAGATTCCAAATATACAAAGAAAATTTTGTATGTCCCAACCCTATTGCGAATTAGCAATTAATTCTGCTGATCCTAATTGCAAAACAATTCTTTTTAATATAATTAAAACCAAATTGGTAGGTCGAGCTAGATCTTTGACTAAATATCGGAATTTTCCCACATGGCCTCAATTGAAAACATACCTTGAGGACGGTTTTTCTGAAAAACGATCAATTAGTTTCTGGCAGTTAGAATTGTATCAGTGTAAGCAATTTGTCAATGAGAGTATTGCCAATTATAGTAATAAGATAGAAAAATGTTTATCTAATCTAGTAGACGCATCTACCGTCCGTCGGTAAACCTGCGAACATTGCCGTCGAAATTTCAAATCTATTAAGAACTCAAGATTTGAATGTTTTCAGTAAAGGATTAGTTGATCCAATTAAACTTCAGTTGAAAGCAAGAAATCCAGATAGTTTAGAGGATGCTATTGAATTAGCCCGAGAGGAAGAAAGACAAATATATTGCAGTAAAAACAAATCTTTTTCTAGACTTCCAGGAACAAGAGGATCACATGCATTTTGCAACAATTGCAGAAAAGTAGGACATTTCGAAAAAAATTGTTATTTCAAAAAACCTAGTTTCAGTACAAATCAAAATTTAACAAAAAATCAGATAGACCGGAAAGATCATATAAAGTGAACACGACTCAATCAACTTTTACCTGTCTATATTGCAAGAAACCAGGACACAGAATAGCCGATTGTAGAAAAAGAACATAAAATGAGGCGCAAAGAAATAAAACTCAGTCGGAAAACTATCGACGTCCGTCGGCAAGTGGCCATTCGGCGGAAAAGTACAAACGAGGCCACAAACCCGGCATTTCAAGCTCAAAGTCCAGCAAATAGATTTTTCAAATTTCAAGTGTACACATCAACACAAGAACAACATTAAGATTTAAAATTCGTTGATTTTGAGTTGAGAATGACAAAGTCCGATAAGGTTAGATTGTTAATTGACACTGGCGCTACAATAAATGTTCTGAAAATTTCTAGTCTCAAACAAAATAAATTTATCGACACGAATATCAAAACTGATATAGTCGGCATCACAGAGGGAACCATAAAAACCCTAGGAGTTGTTTTCGAAAATTTAGAAAATGACAAACAAATTTGTTTTCATTTGGTGGAAAACGATTTCCCGCTTCCATTAGATAGTGTAGGATGAAGATAAAGATAATTTATTTCCCAATATCCATTTTGAAAAATAAAAAGACATAATCATTAAATGTGAATTGACGAGCATATACATTGAAATCACAAACACTCAACTATATATTCATGATACAACAATTTTAACAAATGGAAAAAACCCTAATAGGGTGTGGGGAAAGCTCAGACAAAATACGACAAAATTAAATTATAATCTAACTATAAATCAACATTATCATTGTTAGAATTGTATCAGAAACGGCATCGAAAAAATTCATCTAAACAGTAAAAGGAATGTGAACTGAGAAGTTCGCGTATTTTTTTCCTGAATAATTTTATATTAGCAATATCCTGTATCGTCCTGGGTATATGATTGAAAATTCTCATTCCTGTGTACTGAGGCCCTTTTCGATTAGACTCGTATCTGATATTGGGCAACATTAACATATTTTTCTGTCTGGTACACAATACCAGGAAATAGGAGGGCCTGTTTATTGCACTGCGATTTTGGAAGATCAGCACTAATAATCTGTATATGTATAGATTTATAACTGTGAAAATTTTCAATCGTTGAAAGTGAGATCTACATGATTCTCTCGGCCTTAAATTACAAATTGATCTGATTACCTTCTTCTGAAGAATAAGAGTTTGTGGGAAATTGAAAATCAAATCATTGATGTATATCAGAAAAAGTGTTGGACCAAGCACTGATCCTTGGGGCACCCCACATCTGACTTTTTGTTTCTGAGATAAAGTATTTGATCTTGTGTTTCCTTTTATTTCACAAAGCCTGACTGATATTTCGCGACCCGCCAAGTAGGACTGGAACCAAGTATGTGGTACTCCTCTAATGCCATAAAATGAAATTTTTTCTAGGAGAATACTGAAGTCAACGCAATCAAATGCCTTTAACAAGTCGCGAAATATCCCAAGTGTGTGCGATTTTTCTTCTAATTTGTTAATCAATTTGTTGATGAGAGATAATGCAGCATCAGAGGTGTTTTTATTCTCGCGAAATCCATACTGTGATGTTATGAGTATATTATGCTTCTCTAGATAGGTAACTAATTGACGCTTCACCACTTTCTCCAATATCTTCGAAAATACAGGGAGGAGGGTTATAGGCCTGTAATTCGAAACAATATTTTTATCTCCTTTCTTAAAAAGAGGTTTGATAATTCCTGATTTGAATATGTTGGGATATGTACCAGTACTCAGAGATAGATTTATGATAAGAGTTAAGGGTTGTACTATATCAGTGAGACAGTCTTTTACAAGTGTAATTGGAATATTGTCAAAACCACATGAGTTTTTATTTGCCATATGTTTCACTATACTTTCTACATCTTCTTCTACAACAGGATGAAAATAAAATGAATTAATGTTATTGAATTTTACATTTTTCAGAAGTTTTGAATGGTCTTGGTATCTTGATAGTGTGGAGGTTAAATCAAAGGCATCATTGGCAAAGAACGAACAAAATTCCTCACACACATCGCTTTGATCTGTTATTGTGGTGTTGTTCACTGAGATATGGATTTCCCCGTTATCATGATTTTTTTTCCGACCTAGACATTCATTAACAAGTTCCCATGTTTTTTTGATTTTGTTTTCCGAACCATTCAGTAACATATTGAAATGTATCTCCTTGGCTTTGGCAATAACTTTTTTCAAAATTCTGCAGTATCTCTTGACATATATTAGAAATTCAGCATTTTTAGTTTCTTTTTTTATCCGTATCAGATTTATTTTGTTTTTGCATGATATTCTTATACCTCTTGTAACCCAATTATGTTTTTTATTTGCTGAATTTATTTCAATTCTTCTCTCCGGAAAACATTTGTTGAAGCAAAATAACAATTTATCATAAAAAAAATTTACAGACTCCTCAGTGTCATTGGAGCTAAGTACCTCATGCCAACCTATTAACTGTATCATTCTTTTGAACTTCGATTTATTAGTTTTAGTGATCAATCTCCTGATTTCAAAACGCAAAGGTTTTGGCAAGGAACTTTTATATCAATAAGTTGACCACACTGATCAGACACCCCTATTTCAACATTAACAGAAGAACATGGTTGGTCAAGTTTAACAATGAAATTATCCAGTAACGTTTGTGAAGAATCTGTTATTCTTGTAGGTGTACGTATTGTCGTTTTCAGTCCATATTGGTTTAGTATAAGGTCGAGTTCTTTTCTCAACTTGTTTTCACATATTAAAAAATTTATATTGAAATCTCCCCCCACTATTACATGCTCAAAGTTGAAGTCGTTGAAAATTTCGTGCAATAAATTCCCAAAAATATCCAAAAAATTATATGTATCACCATTTGGTGACCTATATATACCCAAAACGATACACTCACTTAGTTTATTATAGGCAGCTGTGAATTCACAATCCTTTTCCACTGGTTTTGTTCTGAGTTTTTCAAATGGCTCATACTGTGAATCATCTCTAGCATATATTGAAACACCTCCATGCTGAAATAATGATCTACAAAAACTGGAGATCAAACTAAAATGATGTGAACTAAATGAGTTCACTTCTAAATTATTTAACCAGTGTTCACTTAAAATAACGATATCAATATTGCAATTATTTTCACGGTAATATTCACTCAAGAAGACATTCAGTTCATCGATTTTTGTACGAAGACATAGTATGTTCTGATGAAGGATAGTGATGTTAGAAACTGGCTGCTATATGGAGGAGTTTGTCGAATCCTGTTGCAAGGTCTGAGGCTGTTTTGGAGTGTTTATCAGCTGCATCATTTCAGATTCTTGTGGTAAGTGAGTTGATATTATAGGTTGCTTGATGATTCTTGGAGTTCCCTCTACATATTTTATAGTAAGATCATTTTCTCCTCTAAGCATTCTGGCTTTCAGCTCCTGTCGTAAATTTTGAAGATACTCCCTCTCTGTTGGTGACTTATCCTCCTTGATTGTTACTTGTTTAAAGGAGTTACTTTCCTTCAATAACATTCTCTCACGCAGTAGGAACTTACATATCAAGCTATTGTCGAAGAAGACTTTCAGTGGTCGTCTATGACCAGAACTTGTACCGCTTCCCAACCTATGCATATCTATAATGGAATATTTCGGAGAACTCCTTCCAGCAATTCCTCTCATTGAATCAACTATGTTCGAAATTGTTGCCCAATCATCTTCGAAGCTAGATTCTGTGAGACCAACGAATGAAATATTTTTTTCTCTATTGAAGTTATCTTTCATCATTTTCAGGTTTGGGCCTGAGGCGTTGGTGGAATCATTCATTCGGAGTTTCATTTCCTCCATGGAGTGTTGTAGATCTTCGTTCGATTTTATTAACTTATTCACATTCGCTTGGCATTCTCGTATTTTCTCATCGTGCGAGGCAATTTTCTCTTCGTATTTTACCATACTTTCATTCATTTTTCTGATTTCCTCACGAAGACTCGTTTGTGTTTTTTTGATGCCTGACATGTCTTCCGCGATTCCCTTCTGGGATTCGACGAGTGTGGACTGTGTCGATGTGAGTTTTGCTAGCTCCGCAAGTATAATCTGAAACTGGGATGTTGTATTGCTTCCTTCGGCATGATGAATCTTGCTAATTTTTCCTCGTTGTTCTTCCTCGTGGTGATCTTCAGTTCTGAACCGTTTTAAATTATTCATGCACTGTGGACAACTCCAATCACGCGAATTTTCTTGAAAGTATGATATGCCGTTACTGTTGAGATTCACGCAAGATGCATGGTATTTTTTAGAGTAAATGCTGCATGCAATTCTTGGTTGAAGTGACGTTATCTTCAAAGTACAGCTCTGGCATATTTCGGACATATTTACGGAATTTATTCTTCGATTTGAGTTTTTTCTTTTCGATCCGGCAACACTCCAACAAAATTGATGACGATTTTAGATTGGAATACAGACACTTAGTATAAATATCTTCCCTATTGATGCTTTTCTCGAAAGGATGATCCGATTTTTTCCACTCACCGGTGAGATCTAGTTCTTGTACGTTCGTGAACCAAAATTTCAAAATTTCTGGCTGTTTGTTGTTTAAATATTGCACTGATTGTAGAGCAGTTCTATTTCACTTGATACGCGGTGTTGTCAACTCAAACGATCATTAGTTATGAAGATCAAAATCTTCGATATGGTAATGAGTTAATTAAATTCTGTGACTTCGAAAATCCAACAAACTTAGAAAACAAACAAACTTAGGAGAAACTACTTCAGAAAATACAAACTTAGAAAACAGAGCATTCGATGAAACAAATTCAGACAGGAAATTCGATAAGAAAATTAATATACATGCAAGGTCAGAACATATATTCGAGGTTAACTGTAAAGTTGACAAGAAAAATAATGATACATATTTTCGTGAAGGTAAAATGTTATAAGAAGGAGTATATTTGAGTCATTGTTTAACTACGGTTAAAAATGGTAAATGTATTGTTAGTTTTATAAATATTACAGAGCATCCAATAGAAATTGTGATGCCAATGATTGATTTAACATCGATGGATTTAGAGGAAGTGAACGGAATACAAAATTCTGTATTAAATCTGAATAGGAAAGACTCTAGATTTCAAGAGATTTTAAATTCATTAAGACTCGAACATCTGAACCCTGAAAAAAACACATCATTGTTAGATATTATTAGAAGAATTTTCTAATATTTTTATTAAGAGGGTGAGCTTTTAACGTACACAAGTGCTGTGAAACACAAAATACCATCAAAAGCTAACGTAGAACCTGTGAATGTTAAACAGTATAGGTTACCGTTTAGTCAAAGGGAAGAAATCGATAGACAAGTTAGGCAATTACAACAAGACAGAATAATAGTAGAGAGCAATAGTCCCTTTAACTCACCATTATTAGTTGTCCCTAAGAAAACAGATGCAAGCGGAAAAGTTAAATGGAGGGTTGTAGTTGACTATAGAAAGGTTGATGAAAATACAATAGAGTATTCATTCCCCCTACCGAATATTACCGATATATATATGATCAACTGGGTCACTCAAAATATTTTAGTACCTTGGAATCATCAAGCCGATATCATCTGATAGAAATGGATCCTGCCGATCAACATATCACAGCTTTCAGTACCAATTCCAAACATTGGGAATATCGTCGAATGCCGTTTGGGTTGAAATCGGCTCCAGGGACGTTCCAGAAATTAATAAATACCGTTATGTCTGGAATCCAAAATGTTGAAGCTTCTGCATACTTAGACGATATTTGTGTTTATAGTAGCACTCTTAAAGAGCATATTGAAAAACTGAAGGAAATTTTTGGTAGATTACGACATTATAACTTGAAATTGAGCCCACTGAAATGTGAATTTTTGCGCAAAGAAGTACTCTATTTAGGGCAAAAAATTAGTGATCAAGGAATCCAACCAGACGATTCTGTAATAGAGGTAGTTAAAAAATTTCCTGTTCCAAAGAACACAAAAGAAATGAAGTCATTTTCAGGCCTAGCCTCGTATTATAGGCGATTTATTCAAAATTTCTCGAAAATTGCCAAGCCATTAACTAATTTGTTGAAAAAACCTGAAAGTTTCATTTGGACAGACCAATGTCAAGTAGCTTTTGATGAACTCAAATTGATAAATCCTCCTTTACTTCAATATCCTGATTTTTCAAAGCCATTCATTGTGACGTCAGACGCTTCCGGATATGCCATTGGGGGTACAAGGAGAAATCGGAAAAGATAAACCAATCTCTATCTTCCAGACTTTGAACCAACAAAAGAACTATAGTACAACCAATTCTCTTTCCTTCCCTCCCCTCCCCGGCTAAAATCAGCAGAGTACGATTTTGAACCGATTTTCAAAGCAGGAAAATTAAATGTTAATGCAGATGCACTTTCAAGAATAGTTATGAACATATATGAGACCGAAATCTCGTATAACGATTTCTGTGATCATGTAAAATCGCACATTCTTCCGAGTATCGCGATAACAGAACTTAACGATAATATTATCAAGTCTCCAACAACAAATTCCCTTGTGATACCTAGCGAAGCCAGGTAATCTACTTAGTTCCTTGTTGAAAAATATAAAGCGATGCATGAAGTGAAAGTTTTACCGGCAGACCTCTTAAAAAGATATTATGGCTTCGAAACGATGAATTTCAGTCACGAAGAAAATAACAGATTTAAAATTTATTGGTTGAGCTGGAAAAATGTTTATGAAAGACCACTTGTCTCGAGTGGGTACTACATTGTTGCGTGAACAAGAAGGCTCAGAAGGAGTTATCGGATAATATAAACAGATCAGATTTCGGGACGTGTATTCAGATCACGATAGCCTAAACAACTTTGGGAAAGGGTTTTGCGAGCATCAGGATAAGCGTGGGAGATATTGGGCCGTGATAATTGAAAACCGTTTAGAACCCATCTTGAAAAAGGCGGGGTTATAGGCTAATTAATCATGAATTCGACTAATTGAAGTTAACCCCGAGGGAAAGATAGCCTCCCAAAAGTCGATCGAGGGGAGTGACGGAAAAAGTTTCGGAAAACGAAGCGCGTCTTAGGAAGTCAGTGCGTGTGGGGTGGCGAGTCGGTCAGCGAGGTTTTCTCGCGAGGGAAAAGCGAGTTGACTTTCGGGGTGAAAGTCGCGAAGCCGCGTACCGAGCGGATCAGAGAGCGGAAACGACGCGCGGTCGAGTTTTTTATTTGGGCGTTAATAAATTTTATTTCTGTATTTTTCTTGGAAGCTTGGAGAAATAGCGCGATTTATATGGATTTATAAGGGAATTGAAGAAGTGTTGATTTGAGCGTATATCTAGCGGATTTAAGGTGGAAGAATTTTGAATAATAATTTTGTTTACCGTGGCCGGTAAAACGAATGAATTGTTCTCCGTGAAGTGAGTTTTTCTGCGACATTCAATAACGGATTTCTACGTCTACCTGAGATCGCAAACCTACTTGTCTGAATAACATTTGATTGAATTTTGAGATGGAGTTTGCCAAAAAGTAGTATACAGAGTGGATCAATGTTTTCGTTTTTTTTTTTTGGTTTACTATAAATTTTCGCGCCAGTATCTAAGGCTGGTCGAGCTGAGTATTACAATCACTCTCCGTATACGCTAGTATTGTCGGCGAAGGCACGAAAAAATTGATGTTGATGTTAGGAAGAGAAAGACTATTAGTACCTTCAGTACACTTTTCAGTTTCTTTTTATCGTTTATTGTCTCGTAACTCATTCTCGTTCATCATCCACCATTTTTACATTTTCTTCTTGTTGTTATTTTTTTTTTATTATTCAATATGATATGTTACTTTCAGAATCGGTTTTTTCTTTCAAAACTCCAACTTCGTAACCTCCTAGAAAAGAGCTGTGAACTCTCAAGTTCCAAATTTAAATCTACTCAAGACCTTTTCTTCGTGCAAAGGGCCGAATTCATGTCCCTTTCGGAAATAGCCTTACCATCCAAAATTTGACGAGGAAGCACCCTCCTCGTCTGGTGACAGAAAGCTGCCTTAATGAATTCAAAAAGCCAACTGCCAAACGAATAAAGGTACAGAGTTCATAATAACAAAAAAATATCGTGGCCCAACACAGACCACAGATATTAGAATGGTGACCAGCGGTTGAGGATAAAGTAGAATTTATTTTGAATTTTTGCGTAGAGAAAGAATTCGTAGAAAAAAAAGAGAGAAAAGAAAAGAAAAGAGCGGTTGTAAATTCATATCAAATAGGATACCAGGTTGAGAAATAATCTAGGAAAAATACCGGATCAGTTGAAAAGTTGCGAGGAAAATAATTAGTCCCTGTTTTCATTTGTTTAGGAATTAGAGGAAGGAATTTTAGTGGTCGCTAGGAATATAATTTTTATTTCAGGTGGGCAATTTGAAGTGATTCTATAGTTCAAGTGTTAAAGAAATTTTAGTAATTGTCAGATACAAAGCTAGACGAAAAACTTATTAAAATAATTTATTAGTCACCTACCGTCGGACGCCGGCGAAGGTAAATCATTATTGTTGTCAAGAGAAAGAAGCTTACTGAGTGGATAATCTTTGTTTTTGTTTGTGGGAAATTGGACTTGTTAGTTGGGAAAGAAAAATAAGTGAGAAAAATTTTTATTCGAAACATATTTTGCAGCATTAAGGCAATTGTGAAGAATTCGGAGTCACTTCAGACTGCATTTCAGGCAAAAGAAGCCATAATCAGGTGGGAATTTCATTAGTTATTGTATTTTGGTTCACACGGGTCGAAAGGTTAGAAATGGCAACTCCTCCTCAAATTACTAACATGACCAATACACCACCGACGACAGCACAAGCCGCAGGAGCCGAAGGACGTGATGACGACAACGGCTACCCCATTATCCAGCTGGATACCGCAAACGTATTCGCTGGGTATGATAGCAACGACGCTGGAGGATTTTTCAGGAAAGAATCCTGGGAAATATTAGGAGAAATTAGAAATGCGAGCCAAATTAGACGCGTGGAGCGGAAATCAGACCTTGCAATTATTGAAATTTAAATTAGTCGGAGAAGCATATAATTTTTTTTAGTCAGAACCGGATCTAGATACTTTAAAATTTTTCGAATTAAAATAAAGATTTTTAGCAAAATTTTCACCACGTCATTTGCCGGGGGAAATACAATATAATTTGAGTAGGTGTTTTCAAAGATATGATGAGGATGGTTCGTCTTTTTGCACACGTTTAAGAATTTTAGGGGCCAGTTTATTGAAGGAAGATTTACACGACGCAACAGCGGACGAAGAGGCAGGACTCAAGAAGAAAAACAGAACAGGAAGAATCAGAAGGACTTGCCAAAAGAGAAGAAATTGAGTATCATTGGAGTAGGGGAGAAGTTAGTCATCCCTAGAGAAGATATGGAAGAAAAAACCGAAGAAAAAGTGGTACCAGAAAAATCAGTAGAAGAGTCAAGCCAGTTAGAGAAAGTAGATGAGCTAGGTCGATTCGGGGACACACCCCACCAGGAGACCTCAAGGTCAGAAAACAAGGTTTCACAGCCAAGATGGGAGAAAGACATCGTACTGGAAGAGCGAGTTGTTGTACTAGGTCGATCCGAAGCCATGGTACTAGCCACCACGGTCAAACGAGTGGAGGAGCAGTTCATCATCAGTGAAGCAGTGGACCTCGGAATAGGAGGAGTTCACAGTGCTAATGCGATATTGGACAACGCGGAACGATTATGGATCAGGGTAGTTAATACCTCCATGAAGGAAGTCACTCTGAATAAAAAACTAAAAATAGCCAGAGCCGTAGCATGCGAAATAACACTAGGGGGAACAACGCCGATTGAATCAACTATAGGAATAAATTTACAAGGCAACAATTGGAGTGAGAAGGGTTCTGAGTTAGAACACCTGGACCCAACGATTGCTAGACGCGGGCGTGATTCGACCTTCCTTCAGCCCATGGTCAGCACCAGTAGTATTGGTAACTGAAAAACTTCCAAATGGAGAAGAAAAAGTCAGGATGTGTATCGACTATAGAGGACTCAACAGTGTCACGAAGAAGGGGTACTACCCCCTACCTAATATGTCGGATTTGATACAAGGATACACAGCGGGAGGAGGAGCCATGTTCTCAGTGATAGATGTAGCTGAGGCATATCATCAAATTGATATGGAGGAAAAGGATATTCCAGTCACTGGATTCAGTACATTTGGAGGACATTACGAGTACTTGAAGATGCCTTTTGGTTTGGTGAATGCGCCATCGACTTTTCAGAGATTTATGAATATCACATTGGCAGGACTCACGGGAGATTTGTGCATGGTCTACTTGGACGACATAATCATTTCCAATGCAAATGGACCCGAAGATCACATATCGAGGCTCAGGAAAGTCTTCGAACGACTACGAGAGGCAGGCGTGAAGTTGAAGCCGAAAAAGTGCAACTTTCTACTCAAGGAAGTGAAGTATTTAGGCCACATTATAACGCAAACAGGAGTACTACCCGACCCGGAGAAAATCGAGGCGATTCATAAATTCCAAGTACCAAAAAACGTGAAGGGAGTACGGTCATTTTTAGGATTGATAAACTGGTACAAAAGATTCATACCTAATGCGGCAGATTTAATGGCCCCGTTGACCAAGCTCACCAAGAAGGAAACCGAATTTGAAATCACCACCGAAGTATTACGAGCCATGGAGAAAATTCAGGAAACGCTAACCTCGGAAATGATACTGATATTTCCAGATTTCTCCAAACCATTTATAGTCGCGGCAGATGCATCAGGATCAGGAGTCGGAGCGGTTCTTAGTCAGGTGCGAGATGGATATGAAAGACCAGTAGCATATGCCAGTCGGTGTTTTAAGAAAGCGGAACTAAATTATTCCACAACGGAAAAAGAACCTTTTGGGGTGATATTCGGAATTCAAACATTTAGGTGTTACTTGTACGGCAATAAATTTACTATTATAACCGATCACAGGCCACTCAAATGGCTTCTTACATTGAAGGACCCTGGTTCTAGATTGGCCAGATGGGCTCTCACTTTAGGTGAATACGACTTCACTATAGTTCATCGAAAGGGGAGACTGCACGGGAATGCGGATGCACTGAGCTGAATGTACGATGAAGGAGACCATTATATCGATATTTAGTATAAGGAATACGAATAGTACCGGAACATACATCAGCTGCCAACTATGAAAAAATTACCTATTCAAAAGGGACACTTATTTCCAGCACCTGAAGAGTGGGCTTTGGCTTACTGTGTCCCAAAAGATTTCGCCATGGGAGCTGGAATCGCACGACAGTTCAAGGAAATCTACGGAGCTGTCGACGTATTGACTCAACAAGGAAAAGAAGTTGGAGAAGTAGCAGAGCTACGACTCCCTGAGCGAAATCTCTATTACCTTGTCACCAAGGATAAATATTGGAAAAAACCCTCCTATCGAACTTTATGGAATGCCTTGCGACAATTGAAGGAGTGCTGCGAGAAGAATAACGACAAATACTTAGCTATGCCGAAGATAGGATGCGGACTAGATAAGCTGGACTGGACAAAAGTTAGGGAGATGGTAGAATTTTTGTTTGATAACACTATAATCGAAGTAACCATATACGAGCAAGCTGAACAAGTGGCAGCTATAAACGTGGTGAGGAACGACGAAGAACAATTGGAACCGGAATGGGACCGAGAGGCATTGAAAAAGGCTCAAGATAGCGATGAGTACTGTCAGGAGGCATTGAAACAACACGCACTGGAGGAGGAAAATTCCCCGTACTACGTTGCCTCAGACGGATTGATCTTCCGAATTGAAGGGGACGCGGATAAGCTAATTATGCCAAGAAAATTCGTGAAGAAGATATTGGAAGATTTTCATGATTCTCCGCTAGCTGCACACCCAGGGCAACAAAAAACGTTATTGAACATCCAAAGAAGATTTTACTGGCCGAATATGAGGACAGACATAAACAATTACTGAGCTGAGAAGGATAAACAGAAGCATCGCATAGAAAATTCGGAACCCGAAGAAAATAGTGGAACGGAAAGTGAAGATGAATTTGACGAGAACACAGAAAGAGAACTAAAAAGGAAACCTACCCGGACACCGGTTTAGTTACCGCAGTATATCCCGATAACATGGATAGAGCAGGTAGACGAGAGTAGCGAAGAGGAAACAGAGGAGTCGGAGGAAGAAGAGGCGGAAGAAGCACCGGTTTTACGTCGGTCCACGAGACCCAGACGTCAACCAGACCGATATACTCCGTGACAGTTGAAACAAAACAAAAATTACTCGCCCTGCGGAGGGGCTTAGAATACTCCGCCCGGTCTAGGTTGTCGTCCGGAGGGGGTAAGAACCCCCCTAAAAAAAACAATCCCTTTTTCGGCCTGAAAATACCATCATTTTTTTTTAATAGGCGGGGAAGGGAAGTGTCTCGTAAAGGGTGATCAGAAACTTTGGCTTTACCCCACTCCTTACCCATTTTCTTTACCGGGGTGAACGACCAAGCATCGATTACCTAGAGGCACGTTAAACGATTCTCGGAGGAGAGAATATAATGAAGGATATTTTCCTTCCTTTTTTTTCTTCATCAATTATGTTTTTTTTTCTTCTCCTCGAATCGTGGGTGTAACCCATTTAATTTTTTTTCTGGGATATACAATTTTTTTTTCCCCCAAGTTCATAGATTTTCTTTTTGATTATACCACTCGCCACATCGTTACTGATGAATATTCAGTTAATTTTTCCCCAATTCTCGCATAACCGGAATTACAGCTCTGATTCGTCGATTTTTCTGCATCTAATCCGGGATTGAAGCGGACTTCGTACTCAAAGACCCCACAAACCCTTTTCCAGATTGAGTCCTATGTAATTCACCCCTACTCTTAGCGACTGGCTGGATGACCGTGGGTTGAACTAACCAGGACAACGTCCTGTACGACACCTTCCCGGGTGAAATATTCACTTACTTTCCATTTTTTTTTATTTTTGTTTTTTTTTTTAATTACATTCTCCTCATCCACATACCCATTTCTTAAATTGTTTCGTGGTATAGGAATCCATGAATAATTTTCCAAAAATTCGTCTTGCGACGAGAGTTTTGATTTCATTTTTCGGGAAGTATAACGGTTTTTATTTACACCCCTATACATCCCTCTTATACATCTTTTCAAATACAGTAAATCCTTTCTTTTGAATCTGGATAAATTACGAAGAATAATGGTTATGTTATTTATCAGTTCATTTCTTTTTCTTTTATTCATTTGATATCCTTGTGTTTATCCAAGATCGTCCTGACAAAAGAAATCCCTTTTTTTTATTTTTTTTTAAACATACACTTTTTTTTTCTCTCTCTCCATTGAGTTCCATTCAGGGAACGCACAGTGGATATAGCTTCTCTAATAGTGTTTAATATTGAAAAAAAAATTGATCATGCAATTCCACTTGATAACTTTTCTTTCTTCTCATTTTAAAATTCACTCTCACAATTTTTTTTCAATTTTCCCATATTTCGATTTAAAGCTCCGTTTGAAAGGGTTACCATACAGATGTTACCTAGAAGGTAGCATCTGAAGGAGTATATGATATGAGGGCATAGTACCGGCCGTAACAGGTACTGGAGGATGAAAAAATATGGGATATTACAAACAAAAGAACTCCTCATAGTTTTGAAGTTACTCGGTATCCCATTACCGACTAGCTGCACCGACGCACCGGGCCGTAGGTAGGTCACGGGACGTCATTTTGATGACCAGATCAGTCAAATGGGACAATCTTCCCCGCCGACGACGTTAAGAGTATCGGGATGGTCCCCGAAAGAAAGAGGACTCAAGTGGAAGTCCTGAGTGGGAGAAGGAAATAAACCGCACCGTTAGGGTCGGCAAAGTTTGCAAATAAAGAGTTTACGTGGACTGAGAGTTGATTGAGATGGATTCAGATCCAGAAGCGAAATATAGTTTTTTTGTTGTTGTCTCTATTTCGATTACACAAGATTTTGGCCAAAATATCATCACCTTGTGAGGGCTCATTCTCACGGAGATTAAACATGTATATAACTGAATGTATAGCTAGGGAATAACTGTTCCGTACACAAATGTTCAAGAAACGTTTCGTTATTTTCAATGTATCAAACTATGTACTATAAAGGATTTCATAAATCTGGTTCTTCAAGGATTTGCTTAATAGAATAGAGCGTAGATGTTTATGAGTAGGGTGCCTTCGCCTAAAGGAATATAAAGGGGACGATAACGCTTGAATGGAAATAATCATTGAATCATTGAATAGGATTTGAGTTGATTTATTTTCTCTTGGTATTATATTTGTTACATGTGAATTCTATAAGGGTTAGGTTAATATTGCATTTCCATACTTTTATTTTAGCAGAAAAACTTTGCCATGATTTAGATAACTTGCATTTAAATCTTCTTTTAAGGGATAGACACAGTCTCAGACGGAGCTTTAGTTGGTAAGGCAATAACGTACACCGACGAAGAAACGGACAACGGCAAGATGGTCACTTCCAAGGTGAACATCATCATCCTGGGAGTAACCTTACTAGTGCCCTGTTTCATCACCCAGGTGAAGCCTCTAATTGCGTTTGACTGTGACGACAAAGCAGCTGAGATATCAGCGATATCTCTTCGCGACGTCGCATAGTGTCCGGAACCACAGACAACCTATCAAAGTGAAACGAGTAACGTGAAAATTATCCAAGAAGACGAGGTCGAATTGCAACACGCGTGGACATGTTTGATCGAGATCACGCGAGTTATTATGCATTGCGGAATGCACAGCCATAGTTCTATTGTGGCTGGGGGAATCTTAAGTTACGTGAACCGACTAGGCGCGGAAGAATGCCGTAGTGCACACCGATACCGATCCATCAATATCCAGCATCAAAAAATTGGGACCTTACAATGAACGGAACCACCATTGCTTCGCTAACATTGGAAGGAATCATACAACCGGATGGAACCTGTCAGGGAACAACTTATCACGAAAATGGACAGACATGGAATTCAGTAGTTATAATAGCCACCGTGAAGATAACGATGACGGATTTCGAGGCAAGAGTGAAACTAGACGACAATGAACTAGTTCTCACAGGAAATGTAGTATGCCCATATCTAAAGGGGTACTGTTTCGATCCTAGCATCGGCGAAGCCACTTGGGACACAAATTCAGAACGACTGTGTGAAGAGAAGTTCAGCTTGCTTCACGCAGGTCCTGCAGAAAAGATAACGAATAAGATCACTACTGAGCAACTGATAGCAGTCGAAAACAAGGCGAAAGTCTTTGCCGTAACGTTAGTCAAGAAAGTTAATGTTTGTCAATTAGAACTCTGGCAAACCGAACACCCACGAATAATGGTTTCAGAAGGGTCCATCCAAGACAGGAGGTTGAACCCAAAGGTTACCATATTACCACATAACGCAGACCTGATGGCTTATGTGAACAGCAAATTTTTATATGTGGAACAGGCATATAACAGAAAATTGGACCAGTTGTATACAGACACCGTCCACCAGAGATGTCTCGCCCAACGAGAAATACTGAAGACTAGGCTAATTGTCGCCCCGCTAGCACCCAGTACGCTGAGCCAACTAGTAAAGGAAAGCGGAGGGTATGTAGGACGCGTACTCATCGAAGTACTGTACATCATGCGATGCATACCTAAGTCTGTTGAAATCCTAAGGACAGATAAATGCTACAACGAACTCCCCATCGTAGTAAATAATGAGACAAAGTTCATGGCCCCAGTCACTGGGATAATTCAGGATTTTGCAGAAGGAGTGGATTGTAATGGACTATTACCTCCGTTATACTTTATAGATAATCGATGGATAGGCTTAAGCCCGCATCCAATCGAAAAACACGCACCCGAAGAGTTGTCACCCGAAGCCGAAACTAAATTAATATTCAGCCCAATCCAACCAGTCGGAGCACTAGGAATATATACTCAGGAAGAAATTAAGAGTGCCCAAAGAATTATCACCTTTGGAAACGAACGAAGGGCAGTTGAAAACATCATAGTACGACGAGTTGCCGGCCTAGAAACGGCAGGTCAAGGATTTTCCACCGTGAACCTTTTCAACATGGAGGAAATGGAGAAACTAGAACACAATACCCTACACCAGATTTGGGGTTGGTTCACCGATAAAGGAATATTTATGAGCGGATTGATGGGATTCTACGCAATATTTCGAGTGATCAAGTATATCCTGGGAGTAATGTTAAATGGCTTCCATCCATACCAAACACTCGGATGTGGCGTAATGATACTAGCCAGTTTTTGGAACACTTTAACGATGTGGGTTTTTCACCGAAGCCAGAAAACCAAGGCAACAAAGCAAACCGATCCAGAGGCGCCAGAGGAGGACACCGAACTGGAGCAGACGCCCACTTCCATCGTATACCCCCGGATGAACAGTTTCGCCCATTGGACAGAAAAATCTACGGATTATAATCCCTCGGCCCCCACAAAAGACATTACCGTGTGCCCCGAAACGAAAAAGTAGAAGTTAACCGTACCGAAAATCAAATTTACAAAGTGACAAAGACGGCCCGGCCGCAGACCGGACCCGGGGGCGGGGGGGGGCCCGCCCCGGCCCCCCCCCGGCCTTCCCGTGCCGCCCCCCGGGGGTGGTGTCTTCGTGCTGGGCGCCCCGGCCCCCGCTCCTTCCCCGGTCTCCCCCCCCCCGCCGCCTCCCCCCCCCCCCTCCCCCTCCCGGGGGGCCCCCCCCCCCCCCCCGGGCCGGCCTCCCCGGCCCCCCCCGCGCCCCCCCCCCTACTATCGCTACGGAGTCCTCATTGAACTTTTACCTTACCTAAAAATAATTTTACCCTACTCCCTGTGAAACAGCCTGAGAACCAAATAAACTTAACTTCTCGGAAGTGTGCGCGAATCTCGAAACCGAACGCGAGCATCCCAGAACTATTTGCAGCCGCGGGACCAGGAGCAGTGTCAACAGACCTTAGAAGTCCTGGAGTCTCCCGGGCTATCGGAATAGGTTACTCCCGCAGCAGCCAAGTCACCGAGCACGTGGTCAGTCCCACGTAGAGTGCGCGAACCCATTCGTTGTGATCGCGAGTGCAGTGCGAGAAAGGGAGCGACTCATATGTACGCGACGGTTAAAAGTCTTGTACAGGGGTAACCTGTATGGAACATTCTCAGCACTGTTTTTTTGTTTAATTACTTTTGCTTTATTTGAATGTAGTCAGTTGCGCTGACTAAGCTATATTTATCTATTTGTTTTATGTATGTAACCACACGGAATGATTTTTTAGAATTTCTTTAGTTTGAAAAGTTATGGCATTGGGTATGCCCAGAACTTTTTCGAGGGAGGGAGTGATGTAATACCTAGCGAAGCCAGGTAATCTACTTAGTTCCATGTTGAAAAATATAAAGTGATGCATGAAGTAAAAGTTTTACCGGCAGACCTCTTAAAAAGAGATTATAGCTCCGAAACGATGAATTTCAGTCACGAAGAAAATAACAGATTCAAAATTTATTGGTTAAGCTGGCGACAGAAAAATGTTTATGAAAGACCACTTGTCTCGAGTGGGTACTACATTGTTGCGTGAACAAGAAGGCTCAGACGGAGTTATCGGATAATATAAACAGATCAGATTTCGGGACGTGTATTCAGATCACGATAGCCTGAACAACTTTGGGAAAGGGTTCTGCAAGCGTCAGGATAAGCGTGGGAGATATTGGGCCGTGATAATTGAAAACCGTTTAGAACCCATCGTGAAAAAGGCGGGATTATAGGCTAATTAATCATGAATTCGACTGATTGAAGTTAACCCCGAGGGAAAGATAGCCTCCCAAAAGTCGATCAAGAGGAGTGACGGAAAAAGTTTCGGAAAACGAAGCGCCTCTTAGGAAGTCAGTGCGTGTGGGGTCGCGAGTCGGTCAGCGAGGTTTTCTCGCGAGGGAAAAGCAAGTTGACTTTCGGTGTAAAAGACGCGACGCCGCGTACCGAGCGGATCAGAGAGCGGAAACGACGCGCGGTCGAGTATTTTTATTTGGGCGTTAATAAATTGTATTTTTGTATTTTTCTTTAAAGCTTGGAGAAATAGCGCGATTTATATGGATTTATAAGGGAATTAAAGAAGTGTTGATTTGAGCGTATATCTAGCGGATTTATAGTGAAAGAATTTTGAATAATAATTTTGTTTACCGTGGCCGGTAAAACGAGTGAATTGTTCTCCGTGAAGTGAGTTTTTCTGCGACATTCAATAACGGATTTCTACGTCTACCTGAGATCGCAAACCTACTTGTCTGAAGAACATTTGATTGAATTTTGAGATGGAGTTTGCCAAAAAGTAGTATACAGAGTGGATCAATGTTTTCGTTTGTTTTGGTTTACTATAAATTTTCGCGCCAGTATCTAAGGCTGGTCGAGCTGAGTATTACAATCACTCTCCGTATACGCTAGTATAGTCGGCGAAGGCACGAAAAAATAGATGTTGATGTTAGGAAGAGAAAGACTATTAGTACCTTCAGTACACTTTTCAGTTTTTTCATCGTTTATTGTCTCGTAACTCATTCTCGTTCATCATCCACCATTTTTACATTTTCTTTTTGTTGTTATTTTTGTTTTTTTTATTATTCAATATAATATGTTACTTTCGAAGTCGGTTTTTTCTTTCAAAACTCCAACTCCGTAACCTCCTAGAAAAGAGCTGTGAACTCTCAAGTTCCAAATTTAAATCTACTTAAGACCTTTTCTTCGTGCAAAAAGCCGAATTCATGTCCCTTTCGGAAATAGCCTTACCATCCAAAATTTGACGAGGAAGCACCCTCCTCGTCTGGTGACAGAAAGCTGCCTTAATGAATTCAAAAAGCCAACTGCCAAACGAATAAAGGTACAGAGTTCATAATATCAAAAAAATATCGTGGCCCAACACAGACCACAGATATTAGAATGGTGACCAGCGGTTGAGGATAAAGTAGAATTTATTTCGAGTTTTTGCGTAGAGAAAGAATTCGTAGAAAGAAAAGAGAGAAAAGAAAAGAGCGGTTGTAAATTCATATCAAATAGGATACCAGGTTGAGAAATAATCTAGGAAAAATACCGGATTAGTTGAAAAGTTGCGAGGAAATAGTTTTCATTTGTATAGGAATTAGAGGAAGGAATTTTAGTGGTCGCTAGGGATATAATTTTTTTTTCAGGTGGGTTATTTGAAGTGATTCTATAGTTCAAGTGTTGAAGGAATTTAAGTAATTGTCAGATACAAAGCTAGACGAAAAACTTATTAAAATAATTTATTAGTCACCTACCGTCGGACGCCGGCGAAGGTAAATCATTATTGTTGTCAAGAGAGAGAAGCTTACTGAGTGGATAATCTTTTATTTTGTTTGTGGGAAATCGGACTTGTCAGTTGGGAAAGAAAAATAAGTGAGAAAAAATTTTATTTGAAACATATTTTGCAGCATTAAGGCAATTGTGAAGAATTCGGAGTCACTTCAGACTGCATTTCAGGCAAAAGAAGCCATAATCAGGTGGGAATTTCATTAGTTATTGTATTTTGGTTCACACGGGTCGAAAGGTTAGAAATGGCAACTCCTCCTCAAATTACTAACATGACCAATACACCACCGACGACAGCACAAGCCGCAGGAGCCGAAGGACGCGATGACGACAACGGCTACCCCATTATCCAGCTGGATACCGCAAATGTATTCGCTGGGTATGATAGCAACAACGCTGGAGGATTTTTCAGGAAAGAATCCTGGGAAATATTTTGAGAAATTAGAAATGCGAGCCAATTTAGACGCGTGGAGCGAAAATCAGACCTTGCAATTATTGAAATTTAAATTAGTCGGAGAAGCATATAATTTTTTTAAGTCAGAACCGGATCTAGATACTTTAAAATTCTTCGAATTAAAACAAAGATTTTTAGCAAAATTTTCACAACGTCATTTGCCGGGGGAAATACAATATAATTTGAGTAGGTGTTTTCAAAGATATGATGAGGATGGTTCGTCTTTTTGCACACGTTTAAGAATTTTAGGGGCCAGTTTATTGAAGGAAGATCTACACGACGCAACAGCGGACGAAGAGGCAGGACTCAAGAAGAAAAATAGGAAAATAATATTGAACCAACTCAAGATAGGCCTCAGGAAGGATCTCATGAAAGAAACCGGACTACTATTATTGAGGGAAACGGATCTGGACCTCGACAAAGCAGAGGAATTGATCAGACTACAAGAAACCACATTACTGATGCTACAAGGCAAGATGGCCAACACAAAAATCTCATCAGTTGAAAATGAAGAAACTGCATCAGCAAAAATGGACAGGGAAGAAACACATCAGCAAGAGAAGAATAACACGCACTATCGACGGAGAAGACAAGACAGGAATGTTATAATTGCGGAAAAATAGGACACTTCGCCAGAGAGTCTTATGCAAGAGGAAAATGGAGAAACAGTTATGAAAAATCATGTAACATATGCCACAAAGAGGGAAATCCGGCTCGGGAGTGCCGAAGAGCAGGAAGTAGTCAACGCGAGACGTACTCTACATACGAAAATAGGAGTCAAGGATCAAGAAATGGGAGAAGTTTTCAAGACAGGCGAGTGCAGACAAATGGAGTAAATTATGAGAAAAGACAGGAGCGGGGAAATGAAAGGAACTATGAAGAAAGAAAGGGCCAAGGAAATAGAAGAAATTTTCAAGATTATAGATCAGGAAATGGGAGAGAATGGAAACCATCAACGGGAGCAATACCCAAAAATAGACAGCCATCGAAGTCATATGATCGCTCACCACCGGATAATAACGACAGGAGAAATCTAAACGAATAAGGCCGACGTTTATCTGTCAGGACAGAGGCCGAACACGAAAAAAATGGCAGAATGAAATATAGAACAGCACTAGAAAAAATTCTAGACCGAGCGACGAAATCAGGAAATTTGGGCGACTAGTCATGGTTATCCCAGACGTAGCATCGGAAACGAGTGAATGCATTCCACATTTTGTAAAATTATTGGTAAATGGGAAATGGTGTAAATGTCTTGTGGACACTGGAGCCGCTGTGATATTATTACAGCGTGGATTTGTTGACGAACGTAAAATAAATAGAAGAGGAGCGGATAATTATCAACTAACGAGTGTTACAGGACACTATTCCACGAAGTTATCTATTGAAACTATGGACAGAAGTTGGAGGGAACAATGGGACGCTATAGTGTGCGACGACGAAATTTTAGGTAATGCTCACATGATTTTAGGAAGAGATTTTTTACGAGGAAGCTGGGCATGCATAGATTACGGAAGACATATGGGTTTACGCTCAGGAAACGTTTTCATGAAGTTTCTCACGAGAGAGGAGCAAGAACGAGAATATTGCTGCAATAACGGAGGAGTTAATGAAGTAACTAGAATTTATTACGGAAAGAAACGAGGTACAGCATCCAACAACAAAACACGGCTATAGGAATAAACCGAAGAACCCCCCGAGGAAACACAAGCGTAATAATAAAAGAGGATACAGATCGTCTATAAAATAAGAGAGGCAGCCGAGAACAAGAAGAACAGAATGGAAAGAGTGGATAGCGAAAGTGAAGAGATTTCACGAAGAGGATAGAAATAGTCGGCGCGAAAGGGGAAGTCAACAAAAAGAAGATAGGACTTCAAAGCAAGAAAAAGCCCAACTGGAAAAGAAATCGCAGATTCCAGAGGAGAGAAAAATTGAAGACGTACCACAAAATGTCGAAACTATGGAGGAAGAGGAATATTAGGATGCTATATCTAGTAATGAGGACGATGTAATCGAAGAACCGAAGAAGAAAAACATCCCAGAAGAAAAACAGAACAGGAAGAATCAAAAGGACTTGCCAAAAGAGAAGAAATTGAGTATCATTGGAGTAGGGGAGAAGTTAGTCATCCCTAGAGAAGATATGGAAGAAAAAACCGAAGAAAAAGTGGTACCAGAAAAATCAGTAGAAGAGTCAAGCCAGTTCGAGAAAGTAGATGAGCTAGGCCGATGCGGGGACACACCTCACCAGGAGACCTCAAGGTCAGAAAAAAAGGTTTCACAGCGAAGATGGGAGACAGACATCGTACTGGAAGAGCGAGTTGTAGTACTAGGTCGATCCGAAGCCATGGTACTAGCCACCACGGTCAAACGAGTGGAGGAGCAGTTCATCATCAGTGAAGCAGTGGACCTCGGAATAGGAGGAGTTCACAGTGCTAACGCGATATTGGACAACGCGGAACGATTATGGATCAGGGTAGTTAATACCTCCATGAAGGAAGTCACTCTGAATAAAAAACTAAAAATAGCCAGAGCCGTAGCATGCGAAATAACACTAGGAGAAACAACGCCGATTGAATCAACTATAGGAGGAATGAATTTACAAGGGAACAATTGGAGTGAGAAGGGTTCTGAGTTAGAACACCTGGACCCAACTATCAGAAACGAGCTACTCGACTTGCTGAAGGAATATCAAGATCTTTTCCTGGGAGAGAGTGACGCTCTCACTAGCACGACTAAAGTCAAGCATGGAATAACTTTAGAACCTGGATCCCAACCTATTTGCAAGGCTCCATACCGAATACCCTACCGACAGCGAGAAGTACTAGAAGCGGAAATTGACCGATTGCTAGACGCGGGCGTGATTCGACCTTCCTCCAGCCCATGGTCAGCACCAGTAGTATTGGTAACTAAAAAACTTCCAAATGGAGAAGAAAAAGTCAGGATGTGTATCGACTATAGAGGACTCAACAGTGTCACGAAGAAGGAGTACTACCCCCTACCTAATATGTCGGATTTGATACGAGGATACACAGCGGGAGGAGAAGCCATGTTCTCAGTGATAGATGTAGTCTCTCTGGGTGGATTCAGTACATTTGAAGGACATTACGAGTACTTGGAGATGCCTTTTGGTTTGGTGAATGCGCCATCGACTTTTCAGAGATTTATGAATATCACATTGGCAGGACTCACGGGAGATTTGTGCATGGTCTACTTGGACGACATAATCATTTCCAATGCAAATGGACCCGAAGATCACATATCGAGGCTCAGGAAGGTCTTCGAACGACTACGAGAGGCAGGCGTGAAGTTGAAGCCGAAAAAGTGCAACTTTCTACTCAAGGAAGTGAAGTATTTAGGCCACATTATAACGCAAACAGGAGTACTACCCGACCCGGAGAAAATCGAGGCGATTCATAAATTCCCAGTACCAAAAAACGTGAAGGGAGTAAGGTCATTTTCAGGATTGATAAACTGGTACAAAAGATCCATACCTAATGCGGCAGATTTAATGGCCCCGTTGACCAAGCTCACAAAGAAGGAAACCAAATTTGAAATCACCACCGAAGTATTACGAGCCATGGAGAAAATTCAGGAAACGCTTACCTCGGAAATGATACTGATATTTCCAGATTTCTCCAAACCATTTATAGTCGCGGCAGATGCATCAGGATCAGGAGTCGGAGCGGTTCTTAGTCGGGTGCGAGATGGATAGGAAAGACCAGTAGCATATGCCAGTCGGTGTTTTAAGAAAACGGAACTAAATTATTCCACAACGGAAAAAGAACTTTTTGGGGTGATATTCGGAATTCAAACATTTAGGTGTTACTTGTACGGCAATAAATTTACTATTATAACCGATCACAGGCCACTCAAATGGCTTCTTACATTGAAGGACCCTGGTTCTAGATTGGCCAGATGGGCTCTCACTTTAGGTGAATACGACTTCACTATAGTTCATCGAAAGGGGAGACTGCACGGAAATGCGGATGCACTGAGTTGAATGTACGATGAAGGAGACCATCATATCGATATTGAGTATGAGGAATACGAATAGTACCGGAACATACATATCAGCTGCCAACTATGAAAAAATTACCTATTCAAAAAGGTAACTTATTTTCAGCACCTGAAGAGTGGGCTTTGGCTCACTGTGTCCCAAAAGATTTCGCCATGGGAGCTGGAATCGCACGACAGTTCAAGGAAATCTACGGAGCTGTCGACGTATTGACTCAACAAGGAAAAGAAGTTGGAGAAGTAGCAGAGCTACGACTCCCTGAGCGAAATCTCTATTACCTTGTCACCAAGGATAAATATTGGAGTAAACCCTCCTTTCGAACTTTATGGAATGCCTTGCGACAATTGAAGGAGTGCTGCGAGAAGAATAACGACAAATACTTAGCTATGCCGAAGATAGGATGCGGACTAGATAAGCTGGACTGGACAAAAGTTAGGGAGATGGTAGAATTTTTGTTTCATTACACTATAATCGAAGTAACCATATACGAGCAAGCTGAACAAGTGGCAGCTATAAACGTGGTGAGGAACGACGAAGAACAATTGGAACCGGAATGGGACCGAGAGGCATTGAAAAAGGCTCAAGATAGCGATGAGTACTGTCAGGAGGCATTGAAACAACACGCACTGGAGGAGGAAAATTCCCCGTACTACGTTGCCTCAGACGGATTGATCTTCCGAATTGAAGGGGACGCAGATAAGCTGATTATGCCAAGAAAATTCGTGAAGAAGGTATTGGAAGATTCTCATGATTCTCCGCTAGCTGCACACCCAGGGCAACAAAAAACGTTATTGAACATCCAAAGAAGATTTTACTGGCCGAATATGAGGACAGACATAAACAATTACTGCACCAGTTGTGACGCGTGCAATCGGAGGAAGTCTACGCCACGGAAAAAGGTCCCCCTGCAACATTTTACACCAACTTCGGAACCATGGGAGTTAACATCCATGGATATAGTAGGCCCGATGGTAACATCAAACTCGGGAAATCGCTACCTACTAACCTTCCAAGACTATTTCACCAAATACGTGGAAGCTATACCTTTCCCGGACCAAAAGGCTGATACCGTAGCGAAGGCCTTTGTGGAAAATGTAATTACAAGACACGGAACCCCGAAGAGACTTCTCACGGACCGTGGGTCAAACTTTATGTCGGCTACATTCAAGGAAGTGTGCAAACTATTGGGAATTGAGAAGATACAAACAGCCAGCTACGCACCAACAACCAACGGGCAAATTGAACGGATGCATCGGGTATTAAAGGATATACTTCCGTATTACCTGAAGAGAGACCAGAGAGATTGGGACGAATGGGTCCCCTTCATCTTGATGGCTTAAGAGGACTACCATACAGCACCACAGGATACACCCCATCCTTTTTGCTACACGGAAGGGAACAAACCCTACCAATTGACAGTTTTATAAACTCAGGGCAAACGAGGTATAATTATGACGAGGATTATGCGTCGGAATTGTTGGAAGGGCTGCGACAAGTCTATAAGAGAGCTGACTCTAATACGGAAAAAGCGAAAGAAGCCAGGAACGAAAGATTCAATAGGAAAACGAAGGAACACACCTTCAAGGTTGGAGACGAAGTATTAATACAGGCAATGACAGTTAAAAGGGCCTATCGAAGAAATTGGCAGAAAAATGGTTAGGTCCGTATAGAATTTTGGAAATGGTCACGCCAGTCACATGTAGGTTGAGAAAATGTGAAGGGAGAGAGGAACAGGTAGTATAAGTAAACAGGATGAAGAAATACATTCCGCGACTAAAGGAAGAAAAGGATGAAGGCAGAAAGCAACAATCTGAGGATAATAAACAGAAGCATCGCATAGAAAATTCGGAACCCGAAGAAAATAGTGGAACGGGAAGTGAAGATGAATTTGACGAGAACACAGAAAGAGAACTAAAAAGGAAACCTACCTGGACACCGGTTTTGTTACCGCAGTATATCCCGATAACATGGGAAGAGCAGGTAGACGAGAGTAGCGAAGAGGAAACAGAGGAGTCGGACGAAGAAGAGGCGGAAGAAGCACCGGTTTTACGTCGGTCCACGAAACCCAGACGTCAACCAGACCGAAAATTACTCGCCCTGCGGGAGGCTTAGAATACTTCGCCCGGTCTAGGTTGTCGTCCGGAGGGGGGAAGAACCCTCCTAAAAAAACAATCTCTTTTTCGGCCTAAAAATACCATCTTTTTTTTAAATAGGCGGGGAAGGGAAGTGTCTCGTAAAGGGTGATCAGAAACTTTGGCCTTACCCCACTCCTTACCCATTTTCTTTACCGGGGTGAACGACCAAGCATCGGTTACCTAGAGGCACGTTGAACGATTCTCGGAGGAGAGAATATAATGAAGGATATCTCTTCTCGAATCGTGGGTGTAACCCATTTAATTTTTTTTCTGGGATAAAATTTTTTTTCCCCCGAGTTCATAGATTTTCTTTTTGATTATACCACTCGCCACATCGTTACTGATGAATATTCAGTTAATTTTTCCCCAATTCTCGCATAACCGGGTTTACAGCTCTGATTCGTCGATTTTTCTGCATCTAATTCGGGATTGAAGCGGACTTCGTACTCAAAGACCCCACAAACCCTTTTCCAGATTGAGTCTTATGTAATTCGCCCCTACTCTTAGCGACCGGCTGGATGACCGTGGGTTGAACTAACCAGGACAACGTCCTGTACGACACCTTCCCGGGTGAAATATTCACTTACTTTCCATTTTTTTTTATTTTTGTTTTTTTCAGTTACATTCTCCTCATCCACATACCCATTTCTCAAATTGTTCCGTGGTATAGGAATCCATAAATAATTTTTCAAAAATTCGTCTTGCGACGAGAGTTTTGATTTCATTTTTCGGGAAGTATAACGGTTTTTATATACACCCCTATACATCTCTCTTATACATCTTTTCAAATACAGTAAATCCTTTCTTTTGAATCTGGATAAATTACGAAGAATAATGGTTATGTTATTTATCAGTTCATTTCTTTTTCTTTTATTCATTTGATTTCCTTGTGTTTATCCAAGATCGTCCTGACAAAAGAAATCCATTTTTTTGAATTTTTTTTTAAACATACACTTTTTTTTCTCTCTCGCCATTGAGTTCCATTTAGGGAACGCACAGTGGATATAGATTCTCTAATAGTGTTTAATATTGAAAAAAAAATTGATCATGCAATTTCACTTGATAATTTTTCTTTCTTCTCATTCTAAAATTCACTTTCACATTTTTTTTTAATTTTCCCATATTTCGATTTAAAGCTCCGTTTGAAAGGGCTACCATACAGATGTTACCTAGAAGGTAGCATCTGAAGGAGTATATGATCTGAGGGCATAGTACCGGCCGTAACAGGTACTGGAGGATGAAAAAATAGGGGATATTACAAACAAAAGAACTCCTCATAGTTTTGAAGTTACGCGGTATCCCATTACCGACTAGCTGCACCGACGCACCGGGCCGTAGGTAGGTCACGGGACGTCATTTTGATGACCAGATCAGTCGAATGGGACAATCTTCCCCGCCGACGACGTTAAGAGTATCGGGATGGTCCCCGAAAGAAAGAGGACTCAAGTGGAAGTCCTGAGTGGGAGAAGGAAATAAACCGCACCGTTAGGGTCGGCAAAGTTTGCAAATAAAGAGTTTACGTGGATCACGTATACGTGCTATTGAAAAATAGAAAGGGTATTCTAGATTGCTAATTTCAACTTTTTTTTTTTGAGGTTGGAAAGACTGAAGTTGATGGATTCCCTTCATCATGGATTCAGATCCAGAAGCGAAATATAATTTTTTTGTTGTTGTCTTTATTTCGATGACACAAGATTTTGGCCAAAATATCACCACCTTGTGAGGGCTCATTCTCACGGAGAAAAAACATGTATATAACTGAAGTTATAGCTAGGGAATAACTGTTTCGTACATAAATGTTCAAGGAACGTTACGTTATTTTCAATGTATCAAACTATGTACTATAAAGGATTTTATAAATCTGGTTCTTCAAGGATTTGCTTAATAGAATAGAGCGTAGATGTTCATAAGTAGGGTGCCTTCGCCTAAAGGAATATAAAGGGTACGATAACGCTTGAATGGAAATAATCATTGAATCATTGAATAGGATTTGAGTTGATTTATTTTCTCTTGGTATTATATTTGTTACATGTGAATTCTATAAGGGTTAGGTTAATATTGCATTTCCATACTTTTTTTTAGCAGAAAAACTTTGCCATGATTTAGATAACTTGCATTTAAATCTTCTTTTAAGGGATAGACACAGTCTCAGACGGAGCTTTAGTTGGTGAGGCAATAACCTACACCGACGAAGAAACGGACAACGGCAAGATGGTCACTTCCAAGGTGAACATCATCATCCTGGGAGTAACCTTACTAGTGCCCTGTTTCATCACCCAGGTGAAGCCTTTAATTGCGTTTGACTGTGACGAAAAAGCAGCTGAGATATCAGCGATATCTCTTCGCGACGTCGCAGAGTGTCCGGAACCACAGACAACCTATCAAAGTGAAACGAGTAACGTGAAAATTATCCAAGAAGACGAGGTCGAATTGCAACACACGTGGACATGTTTGATCGAGATCACGCGAGTTATTATGCATTGCGGAATGCACAGCCATAGTTCTGTTGTGGCCGGGGGAATCTTAAGTTACGTGAACCGACTAGGCGCGGAAGAATGCCGTAGTGCACACCGATCCATCAATATCCAGCATCAAAAAATTGGGACCTTACAATGAACGGAACCACCATTGCTTCGCTAACATTGGAAGGAATCATACAACCGGATGAAACCTGTCAGGGAACAACTTATCACGAAAATGGACAGACATGGAATTCAGTAGTTATAAAAGCCACCGTGAGGATAGCGATGACGGATTTCGAGGCAAGAGTGAAACTAGACGACAATGAACTAGTTTTTACAGGAAATGTAGTATGCCCATATCTAAAGGGGTACTGTTTCGATCCTAGCATCGGCGAAGCCACTTGGGACACAAATTCAGAACGACTGTGTGAAGAGAAGTACAGCTTGCTTCACGCAGGTCCTGCAGAAAAGATAACGAATAAGATAACTACTGAGCAATTGATAGCAGTCGAAAACAAGGCGAAAGTCTTTGCCGTAACGTTAGTCAAGAAAGTTAATGTTTGTCAATTAGAACTCTGGCAAACCGAACACCCACGAATAATGGTTTTAGAAGGGTCCATCCAAGACATGAGGTTGAACCCAAAGGTTACCATATTACCACATAACGCAGACCTGATGGCTTATGTGAACAGCAAATTTTTATATGTGGAACAGGCACATAACAGAAAATTGGACCAGTTGTATACAGACACCGTCCACCAGAGATGTCTCGCCCAACGAGAAATACTGAAGACTAGGCTAATTGTCGCCCCGCTAGCACCCAGTATGCTGAGCCAACTAGTAAAGGAAAGCGGAGGGTATGTAGGACGCGTACTCGGCGAAGTACTGTACATTCTGCGATGCATACCTAAGTCTGTTGAAATCATAAGGACAGATAAATGCTACAACGAACTCCCCATCGTAGTAAATGATGAGACAAAGTTCATGGCCCCAGTCACCAGGATAATTCAGGATTTTGCAGAAGGAGTGGATTGTAATGGACTATTACCTCCGTTCCCCTCGAACCGAGCGGAAGGGGAGGAGTCAGAAATAGACCAGTAAGCATGGGTACCACAGGGCTCAATTTTAGGTCCACTACTTTTAATATATACATTAACGACTTGTTTTTCTACCTATTTCCAAAATCTATCATTTTGTTTGCAGACGACGCTACTTTGGTGAACACTGACAAACATATTTTGAACTTGAATGTTGCTATCGAGGATGCAGAAAACAAAGCCGAAACGTGGTACAACGCCAACAACCTGAAATTGAATAGAGAAAAAACCCAACATATGACTATCTCCACTAACAACCTGGTTGCGAATGGAAACTCTGTGAAGTTACTGGGTATAGTCTTAGACGATAGACTCAATTGGTCGGAACACATAAATCAAATAGGCTCTAAAATATCTAGTTATATATTCCTGTTACGACAACTTAAAAATGTTCTGAACATTAACACATTGCTTTCTGCCTACTATTCACTTGTGCACTCCCACTTAACGTACGGTGTGTTACTTTGGGGTAATGCAAGTAAGGCTTACAAAATTTTCACACTGCAAAAAAAGTGTATAAGGATAATTTCTGGGGCTGATTTTAATGACCACTGCAAACCCTTGTTTGCTAAATATGGAATAATGCCCTTACCATGTTTGTTCATATACTATTCCATGATTGATATTCACAAACACAAAAACGGTTATTCCATAATATCAGAGTCTCACAACCATAACACCCGTTCAGCTAATCTCCTGAAAACAAATATTTTCGACTACAAAATCGAAAAACAATTCGCCCCGTCTAGGGCTCTCCAATAAATTACCGAAGGAGATAAGTACGCTACCAATGATTAATTTCAAAAAGAAACTAAATGTTACCTAAAAAAATACTGTTTTTACTCTGTGGAAGAATTTGCTAGTTCTCCTATGGACATATAAAGCATCGTGTGTTGACATGCAGGACTCAAAAAAAAATAAAAAAATAAAATTTGCGTTGTATTTTCAAGATTGTAAATAACTTTTATACAAGACTTCGCGATTGTATTTGCGCTTCAGTACTTCAATCGTATTCTATTTATATTCAGTGTGCGTGCCTTTGTTTTTTTATTTCATATTTATATTCAAAATCTGTGCAATGACTAATGCATACCATGACTTGCTACAAATGTATTTTTTACATAACGCAGTCAAATAAATATCTATCTATCTATCTATACTTTATAGATAATCGATGGATAGGCTTAAGCCCGCATCCAATCGAAAAACACGCACCCGAAGAGTTGTCACCCGAAGCCGAAACTAAATTAATATTCAGCCCAATCCAACCAGTCGGAGCACTAGGAATATATACTCAGGAAGAAATTAAGAGTGCCCAAAGAATTATCACCTCTGGAAACGAACGAAGGGCAGTTGAAAACATCATAGTACGACGAGTTGCCGGCCTAGAAACGGCAGGTCGAGGATTTTCCACCGTGAACCTTTTCAACATGGAGGAAATGGAGAAAGTAGAACACAATACCCTACACCAGATTTGGGGTTGGTTCACCGATATAGGAATATTTATGAGCGGATTGATGGGATTCTACGCAATATTTCGAGTGATCAAGTATATCCTGGGAGTAATGTTAAATGGCTTCCATTCATACCAAACGCTCGGATGTGGCGTAATGATACTAGCCAGTTTTTGGAACACTTAAACGATGTGGGTTTTTCACCGAAGCCAGGCAACAAAGGCAACAAAGCAAACCGATCCAGAGGCGCCAGAGGAGGACACCGAACTGGAGCAGACGCCCACTTCCATCGTATACCCCCGGATGAACAGTTTCGCCCATTGGACAGAAAAATCTACGGATTATAATCCCTCGGCCCCCACAAAAGACATCACCGTGTGCCCCGAAACGGAAAAGTAGAAGTTAACCGTACCGAAAATCAAATTTACAAAGTGACAAAGAACTATCGCTACGGAGTCCTCATTGAACTTTTACCTTACCTAAAAATAATTTTACCCTACTCCCTGTGAAAAAGCCTGAGAACCAAATAAACTTTACTTCTCGGAAGTGTGCGCGAATCTCGAAACCGAACGCGAGCATCCCAGAACTATTTGCAACCCGGACCGTAATTGCAGCCGCGGGACCAGGAGCAGTGTCAACGGACCTTAGAAGTCCTGGAGTCTCCCGGGCTATTGGAATAGGTTACTCCCGCAGCAGCCAAGTCACCGAGCACGTGGTCAGTCCCACGTAGAGTGCGCGAACCCATTCGTTGTGATCGCGAGTGCAGTGCGAGAAAGGGAGCGACTCATATGTACGCGACGGTTAAAAGTCTTGAACAGGGGTAACCTGTATGGGACATTCTCAGAACTGTTTTTTTGTTTGATTACTTTTGCTTTATTTGAATGTAGTCAGTTGCGCTGACTGAGCTATATTTATCTATTTGTTTTATGTTTTATGCATGTAACTACACGGAATGATTTTTTAGAATTTGTTCAGTTTGAAAAGTTATGGCATTGGGTATGCCCAGAAGTTTTTCGAGGGAGGGAGTGATGTAATACCTAGCGAAGCCAGGTAATCTACTTAGTTCCATGTTGAAAAATATAAAGTGATGCATGAAGTAAAAGTTTTACCGGCAGACCTCTCAAAAAGAGATTATAGCTCCGAAACGATGAATTTCAGTCATGAAGAAAATAACAGATTTAAAATTTATTGGTTAAGCTGGCGACAGAAAAATGTTTATGAAAGACCACTTGTCTCGAGTGGGTACTACATTGTTGCGTGAACAAGAAGGCTCAGACGGAGTTATCGGATAATATAAACAGATCAGATTTCGGGACGTGTATTCAGATCACGATAGCCTAAACAACTTTGGGAAAGGGTTTTGCAAGCGTCAGGATAAGCGTGGGAGATATTGGGCCGTGATCATTGAAAACCGTTTAGAACCCATCGTGAAAAAGGCGGGATTATAGGCTAATTAATCATGAATTCGACTAATTGAAGTTAACCCCGAGGGAAAGATAGCCTCCCAAAGGTCGATCAAGAGGAGTGACGAAAAAAGTTTCGGAAAACGAAGCGCCTCTTAGGAAGTCAGTGCGTGTGGGGTCGCGAGTCGGTCAGCGAGGTTTTCTCGCGAGGGAAAAGCAAGTTGACTTTCGGTGTAAAAGACGCGACGCCGCGTACCGAGCGGATCAGAGAGCGGAAACGACGCGCGGTCGGGCATTTTTATTTGGGCGTTAATCAATTGTATTTTTGTATTTTTCTTTAAAGCTTGGAGAAATAGCGCGATTTATATGGATTTATAAGGGAATTAAAGAAGTGTTAATTTGAGCGTATATCTAGCGGATTTATAGTGGAAGAATTTTGAATAATAATTTTGTTTACCGTGGCCGGTAAAACGAATGAATTGTTCTCCGTGAGGTGAGTTTTTCTGCGACATTCAATAACGGATATCTACGTCTACCTGAGATCGCAAACCTACTTGTCTGAATAACATTTGATTGAATATTGGGATGGAGTTTGCCAAAAAGTAGTATACAGAGTGGATCAATGTTTTCGTTTTTTTTGACTTACTATAAATTTTCGCGCCAGTATCTAAGGCTGGTCGAGCTGAGTATTACAATCACTCTCCGTATACGCTAGTATAGTCGGCGAAGGCACGAAAAAATAGATGTTGATGTTAGGAAGAGAAAGACTATTAGTACCTTCAGTACACTTTTCAGTTTCTTTTCATCGTTTATTGTCTCGTAACTCATTCTCGTTCATCATCCACCATTTTTACATTTTTTTTGTTGTTATTTTTGTTTTTTTTTTATTATTCAATATAATATGTTACTTTCAAAGTCGTTTTTTTCTTTCAAAACTCCAACTTCGTAACCTCCTAGAAGAGAGCTGTGAACTGTCAAGTTCCAAATTTAAATCTACTTAGGACCTTTTCTTCGTGCAAGGGGCCGAATTCATGTCCCTTTCGGAAATAGCCTTACCATCCAAAATTTGACGAGGAAGCACCCTCCTCGTCTGGTGACAGAAAGCTGCCTCAATGAATTCAAAAAGCCAACTGCCAAACGAATAAAGGTACAGAGTTCATAATAACAAAAAAATATCGTGGCCCAACACAGACCACAGATATTAGAATGGTGACCAGCGGTTGAGGATGAAGTAGAATTTATTTTGAATTTTTGCGTAGAGAAAGAATTCGTAGAAAAAAAAGAGAGAAAAGAAAAGAGCGGTTGTAAATTCATATCAAATAGGATACCAGGTTGAGAAATAATCTAGGAAAAATACCGGATTAGTTGAAAAGTTGCTAGGAAGTTTTCATTTGTATAGGAATTAGAGGAAGGAATTTCAGTGGTCGCTAGGGATATAATTTTTTTTTCAGGTGGGCAATTTGAAGTGATTCTATAGTTCGAGTGTTAAAGGAATTTTAGTGATTGTCAGATACAAAGCTAGACGAAAAACTTATTGAAATAATTTATTAGTTACCTACCGTCGGACGTCGGCGAAGGTTAATCATTATTGTTGTCAAGAGAGAGAAGCTTACTGAGTGGATAATCTTTTATTTTGTTTGTGGGAAATCGGACTTGGTAGTTGGGAAAGAAAAATGAGTGAGAAAAAATTTGATTTGAAACATATTTTGCAGCATTAAGGCAATTGTGAAGAATTCGGAGTCACTTCAGACTGCATTTCAGGCAAAAGAAGCCATAATCAGGTGGGAATTTTATTAGTTGTTGTATTTTGGTTCACACGGGTCGAAAGGTTAGAAATGGCAACTCCTCCTCAAATTACTAACATGACCAATACACCACCGACGACAGCACAAGCCGCAGGAGCCGAAGGATGTGATGACGACAACGGCTACCCCATTATCCAGCTGGATACCGCAAATGTATTCGCTGGGTATGATAGCAACGACGCTGGAGGATTTTTCAGGAAAGAATCCTGGGAAATATTTTGAGAAATTAGAAATGCGAGCCAATTCAGACGCGTGGAGCGAAAATCAGACCTTGCAATTATTGAAATTTAAATTTGTCGGAGAAGCATATAATTTTTTTAAGTCAGAACCTGATCTAGATACTTAAAAATTTTTCGAATTAAAACAAAGATTTTTAGCAAAATTTTCACCACGTCATTTGCCGGGGGGAATACAATATAATTTGAGTAGGTGTTTTCAAAGATATGATGAGGATGGTTCGTCTTTTTGCACACGTTTAAGAATTTTAGGGGCCAGTTTATTGAAGGAAGATTTACACGACGCAACAGCGGACGAAGAGGCAGGACTCAAGAAGAAAAATAGGGAAATAATATTGAACCAATTCAAGATAGGCCTCAGGAAGGATCTTATGGAAGAAACCGGACTACTATTATTGAGGGAAACGGATCTGGACCTCGACAAAGCAGAGGAATTGATCAGACTACAAGAAACCACATTACTGATGCTACAAGGCAAGATGGCCAACACAAAAATCTCATCAGTTGAAAATGAAGAAACTGCATCAGCAAAAATGGACAGGGAAGAAACACATCAGCAAGAGAAGAATAACACGCACTATCGACGGAGAAGACAAGATAGGAATGCTATAATTGCGGAAAAATAGGACACTTCGCCGGAGAGTGTTATTCAAGAGGAAAATGGAGAAACGATGAATTTCAGTCATGAAGAAAATAACAGATTTAAAATTTATTGGTTAAGCTGGCGACAGAAAAATGTTTATGAAAGACCACTTGTCTCGAGTGGGTACTACATTGTTGCGTGAACAAGAAGGCTCAGACGGAGTTATCGGATAATATAAACAGATCAGATTTCGGGACGTGTATTCAGATCACGATAGCCTAAACAACTTTGGGAAAGGGTTTTGCAAGCGTCAGGATAAGCGTGGGAGATATTGGGCCGTGATCATTGAAAACCGTTTAGAACCCATCGTGAAAAAGGCGGGATTATAGGCTAATTAATCATGAATTCGACTAATTGAAGTTAACCCCGAGGGAAAGATAGCCTCCCAAAGGTCGATCAAGAGGAGTGACGAAAAAAGTTTCGGAAAACGAAGCGCCTCTTAGGAAGTCAGTGCGTGTGGGGTCGCGAGTCGGTCAGCGAGGTTTTCTCGCGAGGGAAAAGCAAGTTGACTTTCGGTGTAAAAGACGCGACGCCGCGTACCGAGCGGATCAGAGAGCGGAAACGACGCGCGGTCGAGCATTTTTATTTGGGCGTTAATAAATTGTATTTTTGTATTTTTCTTTAAAGCTTGGAGAAATAGCGCGATTTATATGGATTTATAAGAGAATTAAAGAAGTGTTAATTTGAGCGTATATCTAGCGGATTTATAGTGGAAGAATTTTGAATAATAATTTTGTTTACCGTGGCCGGTAAAACGAATGAATTGTTCTCCGTGAGGTGAGTTTTTCTGTTTTCATTTGCCGGGGGGAATACAATATAATTTGAGTAGGTGTTTTCAAAGATATGATGAGGATGGTTCGTCTTTTTGCACACGTTTAAGAATTTTAGGGGCCAGTTTATTGAAGGAAGATTTACACGACGCAACAGCGGACGAAGAGGCAGGACTCAAGAAGAAAAATAGGGAAATAATATTGAACCAATTCAAGATAGGCCTCAGGAAGGATCTTATGGAAGAAACCGGACTACTATTATTGAGGGAAACGGATCTGGACCTCGACAAAGCAGAGGAATTGATCAGACTACAAGAAACCACATTACTGATGCTACAAGGCAAGATGGCCAACACAAAAATCTCATCAGTTGAAAATGAAGAAACTGCATCAGCAAAAATGGACAGGGAAGAAACACATCAGCAAGAGAAGAATAACACGCACTATCGACGGAGAAGACAAGATAGGAATGCTATAATTGCGGAAAAATAGGACACTTCGCCGGAGAGTGTTATTCAAGAGGAAAATGGAGAAACAGTTATGAAAAATCATGTAACATATGCCACAAAGAGGGACATCCGGCTCGGGAGTGCCGAAGAGCAGGAAGTAGTCAACGCGAGACGTACTCTACATGCGAAAATAGGAGTCAAGGATCAAGAAATGGGAGGAACTTTCAAGACAGGCGAGTGCAGACAAATGGAGGAAATTATGAAAAAAAAAAAGGAGCAGGGAAATGAAAGGAACTATGAAGAAAGAAAGGGCCAAGGAAATAGAAGAAATTTTCAACATTATAGATCAGGATATGGGAGAGAATGGAAACCATCAACAGGAGCAATACCCAAAAATAGACAGCCATCGAAGTCATATGATCGCTCACCACCGGATAATAACGACAGGAGAAATTTAAACGAATAAGGCCGACGTTTATATGTCAGGACAGAGGCCGAACACGAAAAAAATGGCAGAATGAAATATAGAACAGCACTAGGAAAAATTCTAGACCGAGCGACGAAATCAGGAAATATGGGCGACTAGTCATGGTTTTCCCAGACGTAGCATCGGAAACGAGTGAATACATTCCA
>JAVJAQ010001250.1:0-202895 GCA_032362365.1 Zygogramma bicolorata
TAATGTTCAATTTCAACTGTCCAATTGAAAAATGCAATCAACAGTCATCAAACAAGGGGTGCAAATATTGCCGTTCGTAAAAACAAGTTCCTGAAATAGCGCTCTATAAAGCTTGGCTACATTTTTATCATAAAAATGATATGTTTGTGACTGACAATCAAACATTCAGGTACAACGTTAGTACGTGAATATGAAAACACCTTTCTCAGCTGTTTATTGTTTGGATAAAGCTCACTTGGTAGCTAAACTGACAAGTTTCTTGCATTTGCGAAGTGCATGTATAATATGACAATTATTGAAACATCGGCCCTAAATTTTTCAATACAGTAATTTGATGACTGACACTTCGAAACATATCCGAAGTGGACTCTGCTGGATCGATCAATTCACGTGTCAGTCATCTCATGTATCGGTGGAATGTTGTCAGTCAACAAATGCAGCGTCGCGCGAAGCACCCTGATCTGTATATTCAGACAATACTTGCAATTTCCGAATGTCCGTACCCTCTATGAAATGTTTATGAGTGACAATCATAAATGAAGTTACAAGGTAACCATGTGAATGTGAATATACGTCTCTCAGAGTTGTTCTTAGTATGAATGAAGCCTTGTCAATCGCTAAAATAGGACGCATGCCACAACATCATATAGTATATTGTTCGAAGAAAATGGAATTATAATCATTTCATACTGTCGCAAAGCGTACGAGTGAGAAATGAGCTTTCCGGGTGAGTTATACACTATGCTTTTTCTACGACTATCACAAAAAGTGGGGAAATCATTCTACAACCAAAACTTTTTTGTCAATAATCTTTTCGTTTGACATCAATTCATAATTAGTCAGGGTAAGCATGAGTTGAAAAAGTGTATATTTCAAAAATATGAACATCTTATATTATTTTATATGTCATCGTCCTCCGACTCCAAATCTGTCAAGGAAATGTCTGTATCAGAATCGGCGACATCTTCCAACGGCTTCTCTGCGGATTCCATGTCTGTAAAAATATATGCAAACTTATATTTCTTACAATACACGGATAATAATTCATATCTTACCCAGATCATTTTCATCATCGTCTGTAATGACAACATCGTTGACGAGGGAGGGGACTTCATCACCTTCAAACCATTTGAAGTTGATGTGCCCTGTGACTCTACCCATCCACACCTCGTAGGGGTCATTTCTGTAGGGTTTTTCAGATGGGCGTATCTCCATATATTTGCAATATACTGAGCACGCTTTATGTGTTCCAGTAATTCAGTTCTGCATGGAGGCAAATAGCATCCATCATAACATTCATAACTCTGAATATCTTTTCGGAATTTTTCTGTATTGGTTTTTGCCTTGAAGTTTTTGTAGAAAATTGCCAATCTTCCCTCGTTGACAGAATCTACATTTTTCAAGCCGTACATACGACACGTAAATTGCTCCAATACCTCGATCATGCGTTTTGATGCTTCGGTATCTTTCAATGTTTCACGGTCGCTAAGGGCTGAGAAGGCATCCTGGAATTTGACATCGTCCTTGAGCATGTTGAACGGCTTTTTTTTGCCTTTTTTGTAAAAAGAAGGGTTGAAATCGCAACCAGTATACGCGTGGAATCCTGCCAGAGCTGCACACAATCTTTCTCCTAGTTTATGGTAGATTTGCGATAAATTTACGTTACGTATGTTGTTGCCAACACCCAACTGCATCCATATTGTTTTATCAGTTGCGTGTCGCATATTGCTGAGCATTATCACCATAACATCGGTATCTGAAGCTCGAATCAAAATTCGGTTCGCCTTTGGCATTGTATAAACGTGATTGACGATTTTGGTGTCAGCTTCTTCGTGATTAATGCAATCATAGTCCAATTTTTCGGTTTTTAACACCTTCCCCCGGAATACCGTATATTGGTAGCATTTGCCATTATTAATACAAATAGTTTTTTTGTCTATTATGTTTCTCGCTTCCACTGCAACATCCCAATATTGAATCAAAAATTTTACGAGAGACTTCTTGAAATTAATGTTTCTCAATTCTGCTGTGAAATTTGCCGGCCATTCAGTGCCCGGGCCTTCTATTTTAAAGTCCACTCCTGAAATATTCTCGCGAAGTACATGCTCATTATTCTTAATTGAAAGCTCAGGATATTCGTCGAATATTATATCAATCCTTGGTGCTGGTAGATTACACAACATTTTGAGAATTTTCAAAGCAATCTGACCCATTGTTTTCGGTGCTTCTTTAATTAGATACATAAAGAAGAAACCATCGACAATGAACGAATCCAGGTTCGTTGGTTCAGTGTGATCGGAAACTTGCTGCTCCAAAGTTTTTGCTAAAAGTGACTTGTTCGTTTTATTGATCATACCGTCTATGTGGCAAAGGGCTAAAGGCACCGGCGTTAGTGGATAGCATAAAACTTCAGATATATCTATATTCTGTTCTAAAGAAATGCCTAGAAGACGCCCGAACAAATCACGCTGTATTTTAATCTCTTGAACTTTATTCTTCAATGTAATTTTTAATTTTCCTTGACAACTGACAAAGTTCGAGATTTTGTTTCGTTTGATCGGCTTTTCAAATCGACTTTCATCCACAGAACATTCTGATATGAAATTTTCTCTCAAGGTACTGCCGCTTTCTTTAACTGAATTCAAAAAATCGACCACATCTTGTGGAGCCCTGCGACCATTCGCGATATTGTACAAAGCATGTTCGTATATATATGTTGAAAAAGGATTCAATCTAGATTCCACTGATGCCTCAAAATCCTTTATATGTGCAATATTTTTTTTAATTACGCCCTCTCGTAAATCTCCGACTCCATCTTCTCGTGGCGATAACCCGGTCTCGTTCAAAATGTGGAAAATTATTGTTGAACGCACACCATGACTTCGACTCCACCGTTGCCGGGCTGAGATCGAGTTAGTAAAACACGTTATGCCTGTCAACCTCCTAGCTGCATCGGCGTTTATAGTCTGCTCTAGGGTCAGATCTATGGGTTGGCGCGAAAATGCTTTGCTTGTTCGTTTAATCCCAAAACCACCTCTCTCAAACTTCTCTTTCAAACCCGGATGAGTCTCATCAATCCTAATCAGATCATCGTGATGCCGAACTAACCACCGCGCATAGTTTGGCTGATTAAAAACGAAGAAAATATTGGCTAGTTTGGGCATCATATACTTATACAACTCAAAATCATCAGTACGGATACTTCTCGAAAAAAGATGAAAATAATTGATGAGCTTGACGTAAGTCATAATATATTTTGGTGTTTCTCCATGTGTACCCAGCAGAGTTTGCTCACGAAATTCTTCATATTTGGTGAAAATATCCATAATCTCTTCGTTTTCGATTTTCAGATTAGCGGATCTTGTGTTTTGGTACGAATCAATGTAAAGAATTGCCTCTTCGCTTATGTCCATCCGAGAAACAGTTAAGAAATGTTTGAAATGAAGGATTTCCAAGGCAAGTGCCACTAAAGGGTGCAAGCGCTTACAACGATCAAAGCTCTTTCCATTTGGAAATGACGCAACAGATCCGTTCGCCAACATTTTGCTTTCAACCATAATATTGGTAATGCCACAACCATCAATGAATTTTCCAATACCCTTGAAATAGGCCATTTGAATGTGAAAAACTCCGAGACTTATGAAAACTTTGTCTAAAGCAGGACTTTCAATGGATTGCTGTTGAAGTGCTATTTTGGCGATGGCCAAGTCATAAGTTACAACAGCGTACTCATCATTGCATTCTGCTGCAGCCTGTAGGCTCTGTTTCAAAGTTTCCCTGACTACCCCATAATCTGTCGGAGATGCATTCATGGGTGTCAAATATGACACTAACTGTTGTTTGGATGTATCTTCCACAATTTTCGAGTTAAACCCAACCCACATTGGGGTTTTTAGGCCACAAGCGTGCGAAAACATCTACATGCTATCCACTTGACGGATCTCATTTAAATTGGTAGGAACAACCATTCGCGATTCGTGGTCAAGAGACCTCAAAGTTTTACTCATTCTTGGTCTCTTGCCATAAGGTTCAATTTCGGGCGTGATGGCATCAAAGGTCCGTCTTCCGCCTTCCTTGTGCACACTCTGAAGATACGTCTACGTTTTCATTATCATTCTCTTGATCGGTGATATCTTGGTAAATTATACCAACGGTATCATGCAGGTTATCTTTACCATTCAAAGTTTCTACAAATCGGTCGAAATTGTCGAAGGCTAGTCCAGTATTCAAATTAGGGGATAATATAATGTCAGATGGACAGATTTCGTTACGCTCGGTACAAGCAAATGTTACTTCAGTTTCTAACTCTTCAACTGTACTGTAAGAGCAACAATGACCATATGAATTCAAAATAGAAATTACTTTTCGGCTGCTTATTGTTCAACCTGATGGTAATATGACGTGGTATTTTCGCTCGTTGAAATTTCTATTTTATTCAGAAAGTCCACATCGTCAGTCATTGTGGCCAATTTCAGAGCATTTTGAAGTGACTGCAGATTTGTTGTACTAGATAGTTTACAATTTCGACCTGACCTTCTTTTTCGATTCCGATCGCAGAAGATGCAAACCTGATCTTCAATTGAATCTACGTTTGTTTCCATATCGGCAGCATTTTCCTCTTCATCGTCGAGTTCATTCGAATTGTTTTCTTGTCTGTAAATTTTCAGATCATAAAATAAAAATAATTCAAAAAATCAGATACTAGAAGAGCAAAATCTGCAAAAGGCACTTTTCTGAACTACCCTAGGAAATAATACACTTGCATTCAATTTTTTAGAAGAAAGTGTATAATCTCAGTTCAAAAAATGCAATTAATAATTTATTGTTACTTTTGGTTTTACATTTTTTGAAATTGTAATCTGCGGTATATGAGTGGAATTCTTTTTTTCATTAAAAAATCGATATGCATTTCGAGAATCGCAATACCTACTATTAATTTGATGAGAAAAAACTCTTCATTACCTTTTATCGTCATATATCATCGAAATAAATAAAAGTACAGCCAGTGTCCCATTTGAAATGAGAACCTAGGGATCTCATTTCTGGTTAAACCTCTACACACCGATTTCCACTCATTCATCTGTGGAACCAAAAAGTTATAGCGGTGATCCGCCTTTCAAAAATCCGCTATAACATCTACACCTACCTTGCTACGTTTTGATGTTCATCTGAGCCAAACTCGCGTTCTTCTTCTTCGGTGATAGTATTTGAGGAAGGTGGCTCACAATCGTCAACAGTAGGATATTTGGATAAATGCAACATAGATGTGCTAAAACGAAATTTCAACATACATTTCTAGGTAGGTATCTATTATATTTCTAAAATTCTGTGATAGATACAGTGTGTCCAATTTTCGACATTTTTGAGCGATATCTCAGTTTTCTTTGGAGATAGAGGGTTGCGGTTCTCACATTACTCTCCTAATTGAAAAAATTGCATTTTGGTACCCCTTCTGTATCTTACCTATCTTTCAACTTATATGGAAAGTAGAAACTGTCTCTTATACATCTTTTTACGCGGAATGCACTGGTGTAATCAGATCTTTGAAATGAGCTGACTTTATTTAGATATAACTCAAAGTTATGTTTTTTAAATGGAATTTGAATATGGACCGATAGTTGACAAGCAGTTAAGATAAAGACATGTGATCCATTTTGACCAATAATGAGAAGTTTCGTCCCAACAAAATCCTGAAGTTGAAAAGTCTCGATTTTTCACATCTTTCATAAATATTTTCGCTATACTACTCAAAGTTTGATGCATTGAATAAAGCAGCTCTTTTGGAAGAATTTGAAAATGTGGGGGGATACAAGGTGTTCCATTGAAAAAAAACATGTTTGGTATGCCCCGTCTTTCTAGCACACCATGTATATTTCAAAATAATTATGAAAATAGATATTCTGGAACAAACTCATTGATATTATGGAGATTTTCTTGTCCAAAATGATGGTGACATATTTACTTGAGAATGATTATAATGAAAAAATATTAATTGTCGAACATACCTTTGGTTTGAGCTTGTTGAGGGCTTTTCAGAAGTGTCATATTTTTGTGATACGGCATTGAACGACCTGTAGCATTGAAAATGGTATCCAATATCTTCATCAATAGAATTGGGTAACGAAATGTCATGAAACTTCCATCCACGAGCTCGTGGGATACTGAGATTCTGGTAACATTTTGCTAGTGTTTGGAGACTGAATTCCTTCACCGAGAATAAGTCCATGGAACTGTTTCCACAAATGCAGCACACTTTTTTTTTAACGCCTCTGTCAACATCATCTGCTTCATCCATTTCGACTCTTGAATAGATTATTCTACCGTATACGTAACGCACAACGCAGAACACTTATATAATGGCGGTAGAACTATTATAATGTTCTAACCAGACCGTTAGCAGCATGTTAGCAGTAATATTTGAATTTATGTTATGGTAATGGTATTTTTGGTAAATTTAATGATACCTAAATATTGTTTTCCAAGAAGTATCTCTGCATTCCAGGAACATCTGTGCCTTCTGAGAGTCCCAGAAGCAGGTCAACTGACCAATTTGAGAAGAAAATTTAATCGTGTTTCACCATATAGTGTTATAACATATAGAAATGGCAGATTTCTCACTTCAGAATATAACAATTTGACCCAACTTGCTCATATAAAATGTTGCTAATGAGGGAGATAAAGTTCAAATTTTGAGTTTGTTTTTTTTAACTTCCAACGGTTTTGGAAATTAATGAAATTATAATCTGGGAAATTTGTGGTATAAATGTACGCTTCAGTTTTTTGTTGTTAGCGCTATTCAGTTGTTATCAATTTTTTTTTTCATTCGATATCGTTACTTCTGATGATTTAATCAAGCATTATTTTGGTTTTAGTCGTGCGAGATCGTTTTCGAATCGATTTTACATGAAAGTGATTCGCCTTATCCAAATTTAACAAGAATACATTTTTGTGTAGAAAACTGTAGAATTCAATAATCTGCGATCGAAACCTAAAAAAATACATGCGAAAAGAAGTTGGGGTTTGACCCACCCCTGAATGGAATCTTGAAAGGAATGTTAATACTTTTCATCCGTGATAAAAAAGATTATCAACTCTAGGAATTCAATTTTCTTGTAAAGTACTGTTTCGGAGATTTCAGATTAAAACCATCCTGAAAGTTGCACATTCAAATGGCTGTAGCTCATTCAGGTAGAATTTTAACACATTGGGCCTTCATCTTGGGCACGCCTTTTAATGGCGTAAACTGCCTCAACTCTTCCTGTAGTTGAAATTTATCTATGTAATTTCAGGACACCCTTTATACATATATACAATGCTTGAAGCGCATTTCCACTGAAATGCTCAATTTTTATCGGGCCTTTGCCACACTTTACATGATTATAGGTGACAGGTTCTTGATGAAGGTGGTACAACTAACGTCATGTGAATATTTTGAGCATAAACTTATGATATTGAAGTATACCTGAATATTTTTGCACCTTTTCAAGGGCCCAGTTTCTTTTCGCCACGTGGTACATGACTGACGGTAATAGATTCTTGATTTATGCATAAACTTGCCCCTAAATTTTGAAATGTAAGCTTATCATATAAAAATAATTAAAAATTCTCCCGAAACAGGTGGGCCCAGCGCCCTTCCGCCCCATTGAATAAGGCTGGCCTACGAAATTTGTGTTATTAAAATGCTAATGGAAAGATCTGCCCCATTGTCAGTTGTAAACTCGTTTTTCTTTGTTGCTGTTTTTTTATACATATTTCGAGGGTTGTAGCGGGTGAACGCCACGATGTAGGCGACTGACAATAAGCGAGCGTCGGATTATTTTCCTGAAATCTTTGCTTTCCCAATGTTCTCAGTCGTAAACTTACGACAAATTTTGCTCACTTTTTTTATACAGCTCGGTCAGCTCCCTACCCTAACTTCGCCCCGGAAATCATGTATGGCGAGAATCTCTGTAGCATCGTCGACATCGATAATACAAGTTTCAGTGGTCGATGGGCGTAAACTTATCACTACCAAAAATAGTGACACGGGCTCTTGGTCTATAAAGATTGCTGGCGAAACATCTCCTCTGCTGAAAGAGTGTCAAAAGTTCGTGGGAATAGCGTGGTACATTTCCGATAACTATATTAGATTCGCCGAGATTTGTTCAAACCCAATGGAATGGTCTCGAACTAGGTCGAAATACCTTTTTTTTCATCAAATCCAAAATTCGTCAAAAAGATAACTATTTTCCTGACTAATAGCTCACCGGACATCGAATGATATTCGATTGGGAACCGATGGCCTTCGGGTTTTCGGTGTGAATCTGCCCTCTACTGACGAAGAGAAACCACTCTCAAAACCGGTATACAGGGGGCACCTCAAGTCTATGTCGAACTATTACTGTTGCTCTCTATATATCATCTGTGAAGATTTTTCCACAGATGTTATTCAATGCACAGCGTGGTAATAGCCAGGGAAGTAGTTGTTTTGATGGACATCTACCCAATATATACGACTAGACTGGAACATTATTTTGCAGGCGAAATGTAGAAAAAAAATATTTTCCTGAGTTTCCTAGATTATCTATTGAAGACATTTTGAATCGCCATATGTTTACCCTTTTCATTTCATAAGAGCAAGCAAGTACCTGAAGCTACTTTCAAAAACTGATGTGTTCTATGAGCTGAAATTGATATTGAGTCCTGTTTCTTTCATTGATGTCATGGACATCACTGCGAAATGTGATCTTGTTATATAGATATAAGCTGATATCTGAGTTATGAAAAACCCTATGAAACAGCAAAAGTGTTAATTTAATGAATTCATTCTTCATATTGATCCAATCTATATGAATTATGATATATGAATTTTTCAACCCATGTATTCTTCTGGTACTACTGTTTTGGTCCAAAGGATACATAATATGAATGAGATATGAAAATTGTTACACTACTAGAGTGTCACATATCAACATTTTTGTTTTGATGATCCAAAATTACTGAGTGGAAAAAGTCTTAGCGCGAAGTGACCGCTTTGGACATTTTTAAAAATTTCGTCACGAAACCTTATAGATGAATTTTCAGTTCTACCTGGAATGTATATTGATGAGCCATTTACAAATAATATTAATGTTGTTCTGCGTGAGTAGAAGGTCATTTCTTTAACCAAAGATTGTTATGTTGTTCATTTTGTGGTGTTGAGGACAAGAGCATGTTTGGCGGCAATGTTATAGAAATAATATTGAGTTGAGCTTATTCACGAAGAACGTCTGAAACCGAAATTTTCTGTCATTACTCTCGTGTGTTATTGTCACTTTTGTTGCTAGCATAGAGGGAAAAAATGAAAAATGGGACTGAAAAGTCGGTAGACCTTGTTTTTGTATACAGATTTAGTTCAAGGATTTGAATGCAGAGGGCGTGTCTAATATATGTATATAGTATATAATTATATAAGAACGCTCCCGTACCCACAACATTTTATCGACGTTGTCAATCCCGAAATTTGGCAACACTGAACACTGTGGAAAAAAGTCACTCCACTGTATTTCTTGTGAGAGGTCTTTTACCGAATACCAGATGAAGGTACCATTTCATCACTTATTACAAAGCCTTATCAAGAGTGAGTCGACAGCATTACACAGATTGATTTGTCAGATTGGTCAACCAATAAAATTACTCCAGCATCCATATCAAAGTTCGAAATATTCTGAAGCTGAAAATTGGCAAATCCGTCATCGCATCGGCTGTCAATAGACGAGGCATTCCAAAATAGAACCGGAAGCGCCTATTCCTTGTTCAAGAAAATCATTTTTTGAACAATTTGTTCAGGCTAATCTCTTCTAAATACACTATTGGTTAACAGGCCAGTGCACTAGCAACTGTTGGATCTAACTTGCGGTATATGCAATGGGAAAATTTGTTGGCAGGTCAGCCCATCAACCTTCTGTAAAGGTATTAGAGACTGCCCTGATCGAATTATTCAGAAGCTGATTCCATGAACCTTGATCTCTTTGCGCGCCCACTACTGCCATACACCCTAGACTGACAAACTGATAATGCTCATTCATTCATTCATCGAGTTTGGAAACCAAACAGAACAAGTCCAAAAAAGTAGGAGACACAAAAACCATAATGCTGTTTTCTAGCTTCGAGGGTAGAAAAGTTGTGAGTTTCGTTTCGCAATAGACCAAAAGAGTAGTATTCCGAAACACTTGTGTTGCAACATATTTCATGATCTTCTGTTTGGAATACGATGTTCCAATCAGGTTTTTGAAAATGTTGATTCAGTGTTCAGTAAATTTCCTGTATATAATTTCCTGGATCAACCTATAGACATAAAAGTAAATCTAAATTTGGAATAGCTGTGTCAGATGAAGCAAACGTCCCCTCCCTCTTGTGAATTTAATCGAGAAACTTTACATTGAAACTTTCACTGAAACAATTGCCTTCATTGTTTTAAAAGTTCTCCAGAATCAAATGATCATTACCCTGACGATTGGCAATGAACAAGTGTGGAATAGATAAATGAAAAACTTTCCGAATAATTGAATACATGAATGAACCGAAAAATTTACTTAGGGTATTTTCAAATTTGGAAGGATTCAGCTAGATACAAAACAGTTCGGGGAGCCAGATGATCAAGCGTTCTCAAACATTCGCTATTGAATTCCAATACCGATGGACGAATCTGGCAGAAAACAAGAGAGATGATTTTATTCCATATATGACATACCCCTGACGCTATCAAGCCCGTAATCATGGCAACACCTCTGGGAGCGGGAACGTCATTTTGATATCCATGTTTTAATACGTTGGTCTGGAAAAGCGGTTGAATATCGTGGGATTGAGAAAGACTATTGATTGTTGTGAATTTTTTTTATATATATACATACATATATATATATATATATATATATATATATATATATATATATATATATATTATGGGCGGTACTCTCCCGTCCTGTTCTTCTTCTTTATTTCGATGCGTTATTCTGCTCATCGGAATTCAGGAAATGCTTAGATCTTGGCTCACGTGAAACATAACGGAAATATATGAGATATGATTTGCAAGTCAAACATTCATTAAAACTAAGCCAATATGGAAAACATATTTCAATCTCTACATAGGCAAATAACATTCACAAAGGATGGCCATTAGGAAATGCGTTGGAAGTTCTATAAAATTCGTTTGTTTCAAAGGCATATACTTGAAACACAAAATGAATCCCTTTATCCTTACAAATATTTCGTTCTGTTTTTTCATAAAAGTATTTTGAATATGATTGTTAATGAAATAATATGTAAACCCCTGCGAAAATTTCTCTCTCGAGCATCGACCACAGTAACGAATTTTTTCTCTCAAAAGAAAGATCAACTTTCCGCCATGGTATATAAAATATTCCAAGATACCTTCCGCGTGGATGCTGGTCGCATTGATTCCAGTGTTATGTCTCGGATGAATCCGCTTAAAATATCCAAGGTCAACTTTCGATGGAACGATTATATTCAAGACTGACGGCAGATCATTTATTTGTCTGTTCTGCTATTTGAGCTAGCGCTGGCCCTGATCGATATCACCCAGTGTGTAACCTCAATGGTTCGGCAAAAAATTCTCAAAAGTGCTCGCTCATTAAATCATCCGAGAGACTACTCGATGTTTTACATTTTTCAACAAGAAGAGCTATACCAATAATAACTCATGAGGAAATCAATGAAGAGGCAAGACAGTCGTAATTAACTTGCCTATATACTATTATAATTGGTTTATGATTTCAATACAACTTTGTTGTTTTCTCAAGTTCAATTTGATTGGCATATTATATCGGAATTCAAAATTCTTTGGATCCATTGAAAATTTCTCAGTAGTTCAGTACAATTGATACTGCGAGGCAACACTGACCGAAATCAAGGAAATTAAAGAATATTTCCTACAGGGTGTAATCCTTTCCCTACCGCTTTAACTGTCAAATGACGTGCGTCGTCGTGCTATCTTCTGTCAATGCGTAAAAGGTCACAAGACATTTTGTTCGTTGGTTTCCCAAGTGCTAGTGGTTTACTTTTCTTTTTATTTTCAATTCAACATTTATCGATATGGCACATAAATCATAATTGACCTACCAATTGACAAAAAGCCTCATGTGACGTCACAACATGTTGACCTTGGATGATAAAACGAGCCGATTGAACCATCCTATACAGAATATTGTTTAATTTCCTTGGGTTAATCGACTAGTTTTATCATCCCGGGGTTAACAGATTGTGACGTAAGGCTTTCGGTCAATTGGCATGTCAATTATGATTTATGTGCCATATCGATAAATGTTAAGATGAAAATGAAATAAAAAGTTTACCACTAGTACTTAAGAAACCAACGAACAAAGGCGGTATGGAAAGGATAACATTGCAGCATAGGAATTGAACTTAAAGTGGATTCAGACAGATCCGATATCGTACGTCCGAATCGTACTCGTATCATCGGACGAAATGGGCGATTCACATAGACCCGATTGTTGGAATCGAAATTACTGAATTTACGTTTCTGTGTGATCACGGAACATGATATTCGCAAAATTCCATAGACCGCGGGCATGTAACGTCACTTGCATCAGCCTGCTGGACAAACAAATCATATTTCCACAAACAACAATGGTAATTTAATGAGATTATAATTGCAATTCTGAGATACAAAATGCATGAATAAACCGTTGCCTATTTCAACCTATCACTACTTGAATCTGCTCCTCTAGTTGCTTGAATTCACAATTGAAGTCTCTTAACAGCAAGGGGATAATTATTTTTTCTATTGTCGAAAGTAGAAGGGAATCGATGGAACGGAACATCACAATCGCTCAAAATTGAGTTATTATCGAGAAAAAATATTTTGAAAGATGACACAAATGAACATTAATCATTTTTAGATCCGCTTGTTTGTTCAGCAGGCTGGATTTACCACTATCATTTTACTGTCGTCTGTCAGATATAACACCGCGGGCATATCTAACAGACGACAGTAAATGACAGTTGTCAATCCAGCCTGCTGTACAAACAAACCTGAGATGTTTTCTGGCGCTCATGTATTTAAAACGTATTCGTCTCCCCATCTTTCTCTCACTATCTGGCTGTCCGTAAGTGAGAGAGAAGGAGACAAACGAATACGTTTTAAATACATGAGCGCCAGAAAACACCTCTGATTTACCTATGCTAAGTGTCTGTTTATATCATATTTCAAAATCTCTTTTCTCAATAAAGGCTCAATTTTGTGCGATTGTGAAATGTGGAAGTTATAGCGGCAGACATAAATGTTTCATTCCATCGATTCCCTTCTATTTTCGACAATAGAAAAAAAGATTGATCGTCTTGCTGGAAAGAAACGTGAATTGTGGATTCAGGCAACTAGAAGAGCAGATTTAACTTCTTATAAGTTGAAATGGGCAACGGTGTGTTCGAAACATTTTGTAGGAGATATTTTCAAAGAATCTAGGAAACAGGCAACATAATTTTATTTTATTTTTCATTTCAGGCGAGCCAAGTGCACTCAAAGATGTTGAAAATATGGACTGGGTACCGAATCAATTACTTGACTGCAAAAAAATATCAATGCAGTTCAAAGTATTCAGAGATTGTATCGTAGGGAGCAGCGTGATAAAAATGAGATCGCAAATATTCCAGTTGATATGGATAAAATTGATGATGATTCTTTGTGTGAATGATCCAGCTGTTCAAAACTTGAATATATTATTGATGAGCAAAATCAAACTCTGAATGATATAAATTAACCAGTTGAAGAAGTGGAACATGCACAAAACTCTTGTGAACACCTATGTCCCGATATTGATTTCGAGTTGCAGAATTGTTATCGTGAAATCCATCATCTCCGGGAAACTTTGCAGACTTGATCATTCACATTGGAAAGTTCAAAGCATAACTCATCTAAATGCTTTTTATATGCGGGATTGATGCCATATGAAAAGATGGTTGTGGTTTAATAATTTTGTAAAGCCTTATATACACCCTAAATCTGTTGTTTCAAAATTATTATTTATTGAAGTACATTTTCAGTATTCTTTTCACAAGCTTCACTCCAATCCTTCTAATCCATTTAGATATAAACATATTGTATGAATCCAAATTTTTATAGCCTTTGATGTCTTCTGTGCATGCACTCTCATATACAAAATACTTTATAATGTCATACAACATGTCATGAAACTTCAGGAAAGTATTTCACAGCATTACTACAATCCCCAAATTTCAATAAATAAGGATCACATCCATCACTTCCCTTAAGTTTCTCTAAATATGTCTTCTGGATATCCATAGGCGAGGTGTTGAAATGATCACTTTCATCAGCCATTTCACATACAATTTCCTTGCAAGCAGGACGAATAATGAATATAGATTGCAATATATATATATATACATATATATATATATATATATATATATATATATATATATATATATATATATATATATATATATATATATATATATATATATATGTCAGGTACACTAAGGTTATACCTAAAATTAGGGTAAACCCGTAATTTCTTCATAATTACGATCATAATCTCATTAAATTACCATTGTTGCTCATGGATGTACGGTTTGTTTGTCCAGCAGGCTGATTGACAGTTGTCGTGTGACGTCACATGCCCGCGGTCTATTGGTAAAGTTAGGCCTTTCGACATAAAACAAACAAAGCATAACCTAGTTTTTTTTCATTTATTCGATGATCGAGTGGGATTATAGGCGAAAATCGTCAACCGATAGATGGCGTTGCTAAATCCAAGATGGCTTCACTTTACGGTGAACAACAAATTTTGGCCATTTGAAGTAATGGTACTATTAGTTCATGTTTTGCATTCTTGAGGCCTTGTTGAGTGAAAATTACTGTTTAAACGTCTTCAGTTGCTCTGTGTGCTGAGGTAGTTACATGTTTGGCTAGAATTGCAGCCTTATTATACTCGTGAGTGTTATAATTTGAACTACTTCACCAACCTACATTCCAGATCAAAATGTCTTATAGAATTGGAGCTACGTAATATTCTGGATTACGTGGAAAGCAGAACTAGACCGTTGAAAGAGGGTGAAGCTGTGTTCAAAGCAGGGCATATCATTGCATAGGGAGTGGAAGAAAGTAAGGAGCTTATGTTTGCGAACATTAGCTTTAGTAGAGCATCTGCATGAAATCAATATATTGCTGGCTGATGAGGAATGGAAATGCCAATGTTGCTGCAAAGCGGGTTTATCTGGGCTCTGCAAACATATTGCAACCCTTATATTATTTTGTTATTCAGTAGGTAATGTCATTTCCTAAATATATAGAAGTAAAAGTTGATTATCAAGAAATGTTTGCAGGTAATTAGCTTTTTGTGATAAATAAAGGATCAATATATCAAATTTAATAAAACATGTCATCAAATAGTATTTCAACAAAATGTTTTATTTCTACTATTCAAATAAATCATGAGAAAAACCTGATTTTTGTTTTGCTACAAAAACTTTTTCTGTACTTTAACATTGTATAATTCAGTACTGAGTATTTCGAAGAAAACTTACAGAACATAAGGTTTCTTCAAAAGAAAAAGCTGAAGAAATAGGTTGGGTACTCCACTTCTAACGTGGAGATCAACAACCCTAACGCTGAACTGATATCACTCGACTTTACCTATTCAATTCTTCGATAAGGTTATCATTTCCAGAAGAAAATTAATAATATCAAGTGTTAGAGTAACTGATCTCACACCAAAGGTTCCAATCTTACCAATCATGAATGAATCATGCTTTTTAAAAAATATGTCTAACCAAGGAGATACAATTGGCAGTTATGGTTAAGGCTTTCGCGGCCGAGGTTATTAGTATAACTACTTCTCTTCGGGCTTGAAGGCCGTCGTTCTTCGGAATTTCTTCCTGACGTTTCGCTGGCGCGAGTGGCCAGCTTCTTCAGAGGCTTATTCATCTCCGATGACTAAACAGTTCGATTTCTCAAGGCGTATTTATATTGATGCAGGTAGTCTGGAGTGTTAATTACTTCTGTCGGGTTCGAGGAATAATCATCCTTATTACCATAGCCGACTGGTGCGGGAGGCAATAGAGATCCAAAAACATGGGGACAATTTTAACAGAAAGGAAGAAGCGTTGACTCTAAACAGAATTTGGAATCCGATTCTGAAGAAAACAAGAATACCTAATGAAATCACAGCAGGTAGTGCGGCAACTAATAATGATGATTATTCCCCGAACACGACAGAAGTAATTAACACCCCAGACTACCTGCATCAATATAAATACGCCTTGAGAAATCGAACTGTTTAGTCATCGGAGATGAATAAGCCTCTGAAGAAGCTGGCCACTCGCGCTAGCGAAACGTCAGGAAGAAATTCCGAAGAACGACGGCCTTCAAGCCCGAAGAGAAGTAGTTATACTAATTGGCAGTTATGCTACTAACTAATTGGGGGATAGTGTGAAAGGTTAAAAAACAGACTAGGGGCTATGATTTATTTACATAAATGTAATCATACTTTGCTTTAACTATATATTATCAAATATTATATTATAGTCTTGAAAATGGCTTCAAAGTGGGAACTGAAACGTCCACTAAACTTTATTTTCAGACGCTCTAGAAAGTGGAGGCTACTTACAAACATATTTTTAGTTATTGGTTTACTAATTTTCAATATATTTTTTTTCCTGAGATAAAGCTTTTTGTCGTTAATGAGGAATTTATGTAGTGAAATAGTACTAGTATTATATAACGAGCACTCTGACACCGAGCACATTTTTCTCGATTTTGTAGGAATACTTCAATGAATTCGCTACATTTTGGATTGTAAACCGTAACAACACTTCATAATCATTTCACTATTCGCACTTTTGTACTGTATTGAGTTATAAATATTTCCAAAATAATAATTTTAAATCCAACACTCATAACACTCCATAGAAATAATATTTGTTGTTCACCGTCCGGTTAGTTCAAAAAAAAATATATAGATGGCGATCCCTTCGAAGTTTTAGCAAATAGCAAATTTGCTTCATGTGATAGTATGCTTCCCATTGGGAAGAATTCCTACCGATGAGGGCGCTGATGTCTGTTCAAAAATGTCGGCAACAAACCGTAATCAGCTGACGTAATCTGTCAAAAACATATGTTTACTATTATTTACGTTGAATTTTGTATTGTTCCTTGTGTTTTTCGAATTTTGGCAAAGTTCTGTGTAAAACAAATGTGTAGACTAATCAGTGGGTGAATGTGTTAGAGAAGTGTACGACGGCGTAATAGCGCCACCACAAATCATGATTTATTTTTGAAAATCACAAAATATTAAGATTATTTTTCAAAATTTTGAGATTTTTTGTTGAAATTTTGATCCCATACCATGGCAGGTATTCAGTTACAATCACATTCGGACGTCAGAAACGAGTTTCAATGTATTCTCAAGTCGAACATTTGGGTGATGGATATTGTTTGATCGTGTTTCGATGCCAATGTATTTTGAAGAAAGTATTATTTCTTCTATTTTTGATTTCAATCTTTCTTCTGGGATCATTCGCGCGTTCATAACGTGTGAAAATAAAGATAACTAAGTTCCTATATTATATATTGTTATTATCTTTCGAGTTTTACAGAATCTTTAATAGGTTTTTAGTTGAAATATGGAATTATGGAAGAGCCCATTTCCCGAATTATCGTCGTCAATGTATCCAAAGTTTTTATGCCTGTTTCATTCAATGCAGAATAATGGTTTCGATGAAATTTGCTAAATTACTACTATACAGAAACATATTTAAATAAGAGTAGAAAAAGATCAAATGGATATAATATTCAACTGCTCGATTTCACCAACTTCGAAATAATAGCTCCAATATTTTTCGGATGAATATAGGAAAAAAAGGCTTTCACGGCTGTCATTAATGTTCTGGTTGATTTGCGGGCATTGCCATGCAACTGCGGCAGTATCAACTTCGACCACGCCACTGAAGATGTCTGCCATAGTTGTAGTTATATGATGAAACATTTGGAGACTTTGAGCAACATTCACTTTAAAGTTTTGGATTTTGTAAGCCTCAGGAATAACCTTTCTTGGCAAGGAATTCCGAAGTTCAGCTGTTCTATCGATAAAAGATCCCTGAGCAAGAGAGGTTCGACAGGTCTCCAAGCCAACTGTACTCCTCGGGTCATCCGTGTAGATACTGCCAAGGGTGGAACGATTGACGACAATTCAGAAGAGCACAGGTCGTGAAAATATCTATAGAAGTGAGACAAGTCTCTGAGCGAAGGGCCACCAACAAGACGGATTCCCTTCCTCTCAATAGAATCAAGAATATTCAATGAATATTTTGGTGCCGAGCCCCATACATGAGAACTATATTTCCGGACAATTAACTATTAATAAAGTAACAAATGCAGTAACCGTGTACTTTTTGTATTTCAGAAAGAATATCACTGAAATTGATCTGTAGATAGATAGATATGAATCCAAAGCCCTTCGTCATGTTATATGTTCATAGGAACTTCTATTCATGACATTAGCTTAGGAATTGTCTTCTTCAATATCTACATTTTCGAACACACACTGAATTTACTCGAATGAAAAATGAAACCAGAAGAGTAGGTGCTGAAATTTATTTACTGGACTTTTAATATATCAACAGTCAAGTCATCCCGCATTGAAAGAATATACTTTCAGGCAGATTTTTTTTATTCATCTCAAATAATATCAAAGACAGACTATCAAGTACTCATACTGACGTTAAATATGATTTCTGATCATGTTATCAGATATTATCGTATATCAAGCTGTTTATTTCTTCCCTTAATAACAATTATAATTTCAACGGCCTTATATGGATCCTTCACATTTAAATCACAGGGACATTTTATGTGTTTACATTCATCTTGGCAGAGTCTTATCTCATTTTGTGAAATTGGAATTAAATAGTCTCTCGCGCCATACAACTCTGGCAGTTAAAACATGATCACTATCACTACCTTTGGAAGTAACAGATAATTATTTTCCTGTGAGACGATGGATGTTCCATTCACAACCGTTTCAAAACTGAAAACATAGATAACAACATAACATTGAATTGACTACTCTGAAAATGTTTTGATATTTTGAGAATTAATCCCAAAATTTTGACAAATAATCCCAAAATCATAAGAAATAATCTTAAAACTTTTGAGGAATAATCTTAAAATTTCGACAAAAAATCTCAAAATTTTGAGATTATTTCTCAGAATATTGAGAAATGATCCCAAAATTGCGAGAAATAATTTCAAAATTTTGAGAAATAATCTCAAAATTTCAACAAAAAATCTCAAAATTTTGAGAGAAATAATCTCAAAATATTGTGATTTTCAAAAATAATTTATGATTTGTGGTGGCGCTATTACGCCGTCGTAGAAGTGTACCATACTTTCACATTCAGAAGTTAGTTTTTATTTTACGTGATGAAATAGTTCAAATATTTTACGATAGAGGCGTATCCGGATGATGAACTTCCCAATAGTGAGGTAACAAAATTGTCTTACGGCCAGGGGCAGGGGCCTGATTTTCAAATCGGGCCATGGCCAGGGGCAGGGGCCTGATTTACAAATCGGGCCACGGCCAGGGGCAGGGGCCTGATTTTCAAATCGGGCCACGGCCAGGGGCAGGGGCCTGATTTTCAAATCGGGCGAACTCTCACATCGAAAGGAAGGCGACTGTCTTTTTCTATCTCAAATGACTTCTGCTGCTGAGACAGAAAGAGACATCCAAGTTTTCTCGTGATAGAAGAGTTCACCCTATTCGAAAATCAGGCCGCAGGTACAGTAAACAGAAATGTCGAGTGTTTCGTATTTAACCATCGTGCCTTTCAGGGTGAAATGAAAGATTATTACCTGTATTTGAAGTAAACTGAGCCAAGCCCTAAGATCTGTACGTAGAGAAGAGGAGCAAAATATCATAATGAAGCCATTCATCAGTCAAATCATGTCCTTAACTAGTACTCCGACAACGAAGATTGGCTTGGCGGAAGAGTGAAAATTTGCAATGGCAGTGATTAAGGTAATATTCCGTTAATCGGGCTCCGCCTCAAAAATAAAAAATTTTTGGTGGAACTTACGTATTTTGGCCTCGAACAAAAAACTCAAATGAAATTTTTGGGGCTCTCAACTAGTTTCGGAGATACGGGCCGTATCGAGGTTAGCAAACCTCGAATTTCTATGACGATTTATATTTTAGAGTTTTATAGTGAAAATGCTTATAATTCTTTTAGAATGTGTATATTGTGCTGTTAGAAAGAAGGAGGAATTTCGAGCGGAATTGGCTGAGGAACAAACATAGGCATAAAACCCCGATTTCTTGTCTTTGGGGGGCCATATCTCCGAAACTAGTTGAGAGCCCCAAAAATTTCATTTGAATTTTTTGTTCAGAAGGCCAAAATACGTAATTTCCACCAAATTTTTTTATTTTTGAGGCGGAGCCTGATTAACGGAATTTTACCGTGATTAAATAACATTTTTTTTGTGTGAATAAGTGCTATCAGATAACATGCAAGGGCACAGTGAAGATGTATTCATTAGAGGGCAACAACAGGCTCATGACTTGACCATAATAATTAAACAAGATATGGCCAAGGTGCTCACAATGATTTATCGTTTTTTCGAAAACAGATAAGGATTGCGGTTTGTATCATTTGCATTAGAAGGAAATTCCTATTTTGCAAATAGTATTTGGAAGGGCGATCATATCCAATAAAGAGATAGTACAAGAAAATCCCGACTTCTGTATAAACATATTTGAGGATTGCAGAAATGAAAATTCCATCCAACTATCAGTGTTCGCAATATGGAATTTTAGCAGGAGTGGCAAATGACTTTACATATTGAAATGAAGTTTTACAATTATTATACAGAGCTGATTTTGATATTGAATTGTTCTGTGTTGATCATTTGTGTATCTTTTATAGTCTAAACACAATAGTTGTGCGCTTTGGTCAAAACAATCCTTGCTGAATTCGATAGTCATTTGCAGGCACAATTCATACAACACCCTGGGATTCATTCGCTAGCGCCAAAACCCCAGTTTAGAGACACGATCTGACTATGTTAACGTAAGAAATGGTTGTAATGCAACAATTGAAGCTGCTGAAGAAACAGTTTAGAGACACGATCTGACTATGTAAACGTAAGAAATGGTTGTAACGCAACAATTTAAGCTGCTGAAGAAACATTTATCATAGAATATGTTCAAGACATGTTGAATGTCGAAACGGTTCTCGTTCGTTTTGGTCATTTGCTGAAGCTGTCGCCAAACATTTTACTTTTAGTTCATCTCCCCCCTTTAACCAAAGAAGATAGGTCACAAATCACCAGTGCCCAACAAAAAGCAGATATATTTGCAAATATGATCTAGAAAAGTTCCCGTAAATATCACGCCGGTCGATAGTCATATGCCTGAAATAATTTTTCACCAACAAAATACAAGAAATATTTCAAAGGACCTGAAGACGAATAAGGCATGCGGATCTGATGGAATCCCAGCAACTGTTCTGAAAGCATGTGCCCCCGAGTTGACACCAGTATTTCGCGAATTATTCAACCTTCCATATAACTTGGGTTTTTTCCAAGTCCTCGAGAACAGCAAGTTCAGCCAGTTCCTAAAAAAAGAAATAAGACTTTACTTTTTACTTATAGATCAATTGCATTGCTCTCTATCATCTCTAAAGTCATGGAGAACGCAATCAATATGAAGCTTATCAAATATCAAGAGAAATCAGAAATAATTGATGAACGACAATACGGATTTCGCCATCAGAGATCAACCAATGACTTATTCGCGTATATGTTTCTCACATCTGGCAGCTTTCAATCGAAAAATTTGGAGAAACGTTAGCTGTTGCTCTCGACATTTCGAAAGCGTTTGATCGAGTTCGGCATCGGGGTCTCCTTTCCAAACTGCCGTCTTATGATTTGCCTCCTCAGTTGTGTGCTTTGTTGGAAGAGTTTCTTGTCTGATAGGTCTCAGTATGTGGATGTTGATGGAGTATCATCTGAAATTCTCCCAATAAATGCAGGTGTTCCACAGGGTTCAGTTCTGGCGCCCACTTTGTTTCTGCTTCATATCAATGATTTGCTGGAGGAAACATCTTGTTCAGTAGGTACATAATTTTTCGGACGACGGTACTCTTCATACTAGTTTCTCTTCCAGAGTCTCCATACCAGCTCGAGAAACAAAAATTCAAAGAAACATTCACCCAATAGAATTATAACGATGAATTGACAAAAATAATAGGATGGGGTAACATGAACTTGGTGGAATTCAATGCTGGGAAATCCCAGGCATGTCACTTCTCAAAGAGAGCCGATCTATCATTATCTGGTATTCCATTCTATCTCAATGCTAGGAATTAAGATCAGTAATAGTCTCTCCTGGAAAAACCATGTAAAATCGATCGCTAAAGGTGCTTCCCAGAAGCTTGGATTTCTATTTCGTACGAAGAAATCCTCCACTTCTTGTCAGCTTCTTATGATCTACAATGCTCAGACACGACTTGTCTTGGAATATAGTTCTCATGCATGGAGCTCGGCACAAAAACATTCATTGAAGCTTCTTGATTATATTTAGAGAAAGGCAACTCGTCTTGTTGGTGATTCTTCGCTCACCGACTCGCTCACTTTATTGGAGCATCGTAGAAGGGTCGAAGACTTGTTTCTCTTTTATAGATATTTTCCCTATCGGTGCTTCTCTGAATTGGTATCAATCTTTCCATCCTTGGCAATATCTACACGCATGATACAAACCTCAAAATTTCAAAGTGAATGTCAATTCGTATCCCTGTCCCTTGATTCACGCGGTGTTTGAATATTACAGGGCTTCCCTTTCATGTGAATAAGCATATAAGTCTATTATCCAATATAACAAATGGAATCGTTATTGATATAAAACGATTCGAAAAGCTGTGGAATTCATTGCCAAGAGAGAATTTTTTCTAGTTATTCCAGAACTTGGCCGCACGGTGTTTCCTAAATACCAAGGTTTATTTTATTTCGTTGTAACTATCATCACAACCTTAATCAAAAATTATTTTTTTTGCGAGATCGTTTACGAGAACATCCATCCGTTCATGATACCAATCTGGATAAATAAGTAATAAACACTTACTTTCTGATGGATTTATATTCCAAGAAGTGTTATTGGAATTTATGCCATACCAAAACAAAACGATATCTATCAAATGCACAATATTTTGAAAATAAGAGAAACGATGTATTTTCATTTATTCACATAGTAGTACTTATACTCCATTTCTGATTATTTTGTTCTATCATAAAATACCGATAAAATCTTCAATGCGCTTTGTGTTTGAAGTATGCATTTGTTAATTCATTTATTCCTTCACGATATGATATTTTCCGGATCGATTTGAAATTCATTAATTGAGCTCCTGCAGATTTAGGAACAGTAAATACTGTTGGATAAAATCGGAAACAAAGAACTGATACGTTTGTAATTCGATATTATGTTTATCATAAAAAGAAGCTCCGATCAATTATATAAATAAATCTTTGTTTGGGTTAAAATACAAAAACAATTCGCATTACAGAAGTCAACAACTCTACCAGCACTGTTTTAAAAAAATGTTATGCGTAGGTAGGCAAAGATAAATATAGTAAAGTTACAAGGTCAAGCATTTGAAACAATTAAGGAATATATTTAACTTCAAATGAAAGATTTCAAGTTAAAATATTACGAAGACAAACTTTGATTCTTGAAACAATTTAACGTATAACATTCAGAAAGTAAAAGCAGTACTGCTCACGGCAAGGCTGATGATAATGTTATGCATGAATAATTGAAAATCGCGTTTCATAAGAGTATAGACCAGAAAGTATATACCTTTGACAATATCATCAGAGTAGATGCTTTTCATTTACCAACAAAATTTTACTGAGAAAAAATGAACCTTTTTTCTGAAAGATTTATTCTGAAATTGCTTTTTGAGATCCCAATTCAGCTCTCAAAACAGGCGTCGAGTATTTTTTCAATTTGGTGAATACCAAGGGGTAATCGGATCACCTGCTAAAAGATTCAACTTTTTTCACCGAAGCTTTCGAATAATCTGTGAATGAAAATGAGATATTTGCGTTTCGACGTTTTGCGAACATCTTAGTTGGCATTTTCAAGAATGTTACTGCTCCTACTTGGTGCTAGCAACGAAAGAATATTTGGTTAAAGTCGAAAATATTATGAACCCCTTTTTTACCCTTTTTTAGGCGATGAGTTTCCATAAAATACGAACAAGACTTCCAGACTTCCATCTATTCTGTTAAATAATGTTTGGGCAAAATTTGAAGTAGATTGGACCTAGGAATCTCGTCCCACAAAAAACTTTGCCTCCGTTTTTCACCTCAGGGGTGGAATTTCGGAAAATCCTTCCTTAACGGATGCCTATGTCACACAATGAACACAACCTTCAAGTTTCAGGTCTCAACGGTCAGCTTAGGCACGACTCACCCCTGAAATACCTTTCTATCCTTTTTCAACCCCGTTAGGAGAAGAGTTTCAATAAAATACGAACACGTCTTCCATCTATTCTGTTAGAGAATTTCAAGCAAAATTTGAAGTAGATTGGACCAAGACATCACATTGTCCGATATAAATTTTGACCGTGTTTTCGAAAACTTTTTTATCAGATGCTCACACGTCATACAAAGCACGCCCTTCAAGTTTCAGATCTCTACGATACGCGGCTTAGGCTGTGTTGATTCACCTCCAAAATACTTTTCTAGGTAACTCTTTTCAACACCGTGAAATATGAGACTTACATCGATTCTGATAAAAAAATGTTCATGCAAAATTTGAAGTAGATTGGACCTAGGAATCACTGCCCCAAACAGAAAAACTTAGAGCATATCAGAGGTGGCTGCTGTGCATGCTAACAAGGATGACATTCACGTTCAGCAAGTTTATCAACTACTTCAAAATTCCCGAGTAGGGTACCTACTCTAGTCTATTCTGAGGAAGCATTCGATGGATTCAAATTGCTGGGAGTTAGGCTTACTCCCAAACATTCGCAGATTATCCTATCCGTGGGAATAAAACTTTCAATGCTACCGGAAGAAAGATTTGAAAAAAAATAGCATGAGTCTGTGTGAATTCTTTATACTAATAACCGACAATTCAAAACATCTGGTGGTATTTTTTTTCGGATTTGTTAAATGAAAAACGCTCATAGCAGACTTTTTCGTATCGAGTGGTGTAACTCTATTTTCAATTTGGATTTCATAGTTCTGATTTCAGTTTTTCAAATATAAAAACCGAAACGGTTTCCATCAAAACACCATGTATTTGTCATCTGCTCGTTGATTCTTCTTGCTCCAAATTACTTGCCTTGGCTGTCCTCTATTGCAAATGCCTCCCAAGTACGTTCTCAAGCGTTTCAAAAAAACGATCACGTTTTTTGTCATCCCCAGCCAACTTAGACCATGAAACCGGCCTAAATCTAGCTCCTGGCAGTGTGCAGCGTGCCAATAATCAATGTTTCGAGCCGATGCGCATTTGTCTCTACGCCGCCGTGATGTTTTGATCATAACACGTTTTGCGTTATTTGCATCACATTGCAACTTGCACTTGAAAAGCGTGATTCAGCCCGGGTCAATCAATAATAAACAAACGTAGCGGTGTTTTTAAAAACAGTTCTATAACTGGAACAGTCGATTGAAGATCGTTTTTGAAGTGTGTACATTGTCAATTAGTCAACGCAGATCAATTATTTCGCAGCAAGATGACTTCGCAAGTTAGGCAGAATTTCGACAAGGATTGTGAAAATGCCATCAACGAGCAAATTAACGTCGAGTTGAACGCCAGCTACGTCTATATGGCCATGGTGAATATGTAATTTTTTACTATTGTTACAATTTTCTTTTCTAAAAACCATCCCTGAAATAACCCCATAATCCATGAAACCTAACTATGAAGTAATCTCTTCTCAGCACTATAGTTCGAGAAGTGATAATGTAAATGTAAATAATGTTTTGAACCGTTGGTTATATGGACAATATTGATGTCAAATAGAATGTTGGAAACACACTAACAATTCATTTTGGTCCCATATTGATAACAGTATGCTTTTATTTTATTGTCAGTAGTGAATTCAACGAAGCAATCTATCTTGTTGCTTGGAATTACGATCAACATTAATTCCATGTTGGAAAAAATTTAATAGATAGAAATAATTTATATTCAGTGGAAATTCAACTCCATAATGAATATATACTCCCAACCCAGTAAGAATTATAGAACTGAACAAAAACGAAGTTATCAAGTTGCGATACGGGACTATCTGGGAGTTGAGAATAACAAAACATTCAATTATATACATAGGATAGGAAGTAGATTTTTGGAGGGCGACGATATGCTCGACGATATGTACAGAGTGGTCCAACGGAAAGTATGCGCCTAGCTATTCTCTTTCGTTTGTAATTTGAAGGGAAAATAGACACGTAGAGTTTCATTATGAAGGGGGCACATTTTGGACACATTCTTCAACATTTGCATTCAACCCCCTAGCGAGGTGTCACAAAATGACACCCTATTTATTGAAATTTTCTTCGAGTATTTATGCGAAAACGGCGTTAAGAATTTTAACCCAATAATTTTGGTATTGATGAAAAGTAAGAATAAGTTTTTGGTAAGTATTAGGAACCAAAACTTTGACAATTAGTAGTTGGTTTCAATGTTTATTATTTGTAACGGTGTAAAAAATAGTCAAGAGTTGAAATTGTGATCCTTTTGCTCCCATACAATATTATAGATTCGGTTGAAATTCATTTCTGAAATTTTGTTCGGGGTTCCGACGTTCTTGTTTCACACTACAGATAAATTAGGTATCGACAAACTTCCTAACTAGCTTGTCATAACGAATCATTTTATTTCGCGATGAATGTCTAATGTCCTCAAACAAGCGAGCAGTAGGTCTAGCAAAATTAGGTTTTTGAAAATGAAAGTTAACAATTTCAACTCGTTCTGAAAGGGAATAAACCATATTCTATGGTGAAGTTGAAATAATTTTTAAAGAAACCGAACTGAATCAGTGACAAGATAGAAATAAACGTTTGCCTAAATTACTTCGCTACATTTACCTGCAGTTTTTTCCAACAAAAAAGGAAACGATAAATGGGGAATTTATTGTAAGAGGTTTAACCCTTTGTCGCATATGTGGGATGTGACGTACCCCAGATGTATTAAAATGTAATTTTTTTATTTGTGAATCCAGAGTGTGTTGATTATCTATAGCTTTCTAAAACGCATTGATCTATTGAATGATGAGTACCGTTAAGTATGTAATCAACCTTTCTGTGGTTTGGACCTGTTAGATGTGTTCTCGAGTGTACTACACTCCACGCAAATTCTCAATTTTTGTTTGTTGTCTTCCTAGTATCACGTTTTGTTATTCTCCTGGTATCATGTAGTTAAAGTGTATGTTTGTTCATGAGAACGATAGAAATAGGCCTCACTTTTTTATTCTTTTGTTTCGGTGATGTCCTTTATTTGATTTGAACAAGTTCGATTTCTGTTTTTTATTAATGAATAAATGATCTATTGGAATATAATTATTCGTTTATTCGCATATTCGATCACCTAAGAAGCCATCAGAAATTAAAAATGAAAAAAAATGAATGAATTAAAAATAAATTGAAAATGGGGTATGGTTACATATTTTTGACGTGGGTGACGCAGGGTTCAAGGAAGAAAAAAATGTGTAAATGTATCCCCTTCGAGAGCAAACTCTACGTGTCCGAGCCTTTTTGCCTCAAATTAAAAACAAATTTAATGAGGAGGAAAGCTACCAATTTAGCAGACTAATGAAAGTAAAATAATAATCCAAACATCTTTATTCATGAGCCACTGACACGGTAGTTTCTTGACCGAATCGATTCATTTTGTTGATGTTAACACAATAACCTAAATTAAATGTAACAGAACAAGGCAATTTCGATTCAACTGTTCAATCTGTGATGTATTCCAAAGCCTATCTTGACGAACTTAGAAACGCTAAAACGTGAATTTTAAATAATTCGTTGTTCAATATGGTGTGAAATTTTCTTACCGGAATACCACTCGAACTTGAATTATTCTTGGGAATTTTTTCTTGCTGACGAATAATTTTCAAAATATTCGTGAGCTCGAAAAAATTCCCGGAAATAATTCAAGCAATAGTGCTATTTATTTCAAGTGAAAATTATTACTGTTTTGATCAAATCATATTGCTTTTAGGCATATCACTTCCACAGAGACGACGTAGCTCTGATGGGCTTTCACAAATACTTCAAGGAGGCCTCGGAAGAAGAAAGAGAACACGCCTACAAACTGATGGAGTATTTGAACAAGAGAGGTGGCCGCTTGATTTTGAAAGACATTAAGGCACCGGAAACGCAACAGTGGGAAACGGGCCAAGCAGCAATGATAGACGCACTTAATTTAGAAAAACAAGTTAATGAGGTAGGTAACACCCTGTTTCGACGATGCAGTTTTTCGCTGCAACTCCATAAAATTATTATAGCCTGTTTCGACGATGCAATTTGTCGCTACAACCACAGAACACCCTATATACACAGAAGCGCAACTGAAACGTTCCGACCGAATCGAAAGCTGGGCTTGTATATTGTCAACCTCACATTTGTGTTGTTAGGGTGTTATGAAATTTTCGAACAATTATCAATGTCCTTGGGTTATTACTACTGATAAATTTTATTAATATCAGATGAAAGCATGATCAGAGTAGTTTTAAACGTTCGTTCCTGCAAAATTCAGCTTATTACTCTAAAACTATTTGAACATTAAATAGCTGCCTACACCACTTTTCTATCTACTTTTTTTTAAAGGTGCAAAAAACAGTAAGCCTATTCACTGAAATTATTTTGGTAATTATCCAAATTCTCCGTTTATATTTGTTGAGAATAAGGGAATGTAGATTGCTGATCAACAAAGCATTTAGACGAATTTGATAGGGGAAATGTAAGTTCCAAATTATTAAGACCTTCCTAGGGTCGTATCTTCAAATGGAATTAAAACTGCCCCAATTTCAGTTCAGAAGCAGAAATGCTCAGTCTAGAAAGTTTACAAAGGTGTATCACTTGAACTGTATATCAACCGACAGTTTGAATTTACCGCCAAGAAATGACATTATACAAGCCAAGCTTTAAATCAAGGTTACGAAAAATTGCCCCCAAAAGATCAAAGGGACCGCCTTCAAGTTGCGCTTCTGTGTAGATAGGGTGTTCTGTGTTACAACTCCAGGAAATTGCATGTATTCATGCAAGTTTTTTGAGGTGCATGAATCTTGTTTGGTGCAATAAGTTGCAGCGACTTAGGTGATCTCTGTGGTGGATTTGTTGCCGCAAACTACTAATGTATAGTGGCATGATTGTGAAGAATGTTAATTTTGAACATTTCAATAATTTTTTGAAACATAAGGAATCAAGTTGCGTAATGAGGTGATCTTATCACAATATCAATTATTAGAAATTCATGAAATCATATATCAGTTGTGATAATGTAGGCGTTCATCTTGATAACATTCGATGCTATCTTACTGCCAATGCAAACTGACAGATGTCATTTCTCGCAGCTACAAGTTGCCGCGAGAAATTGCAGCGACATAGTGATCTCTGTGGTGAATTTGTTGCCGCAAACTACTAATATATGTGGTGGCACCATTGTGAAGAATGTAAATTTAAATTGAAGTAAAGTAACGAGATGAATTTATCATAATTACAATGATTAAAAATGAATAAAATCATTATTAGTTATGATGATGTAGGCGTTTATCTTGGTAACAAACAGTGTTATTTTTTAATATTGGCAATGCAAACTGATAGATAGATGACATTTCTCACAGCGACAAGTTTCCGCTAGAAATTACATCTTAGAAACAGGCTGTAACTGAATTGAAGGAATAATTGGTCAACTCTTCTGGATTTGTATAGAAAATCATTGGGAGATTTTCTTATTTATTAGTTATATAGTAGTATCACTTCAAATCCTCATTCACATTTCAAATAGCTTCATGTTTCATAGACTTTCTGCAAATGATTACGAAATGATGATGACCACAAAAAAATCCATGATGCAATTTTTCACAGTGACAAATCGCTGCAAGGATTGTTATCGATCTGTCAGTTGCTGCATTTGGAGAATTTGCTTTCATTGCCAATATTAAAATGAATAGAACTGAATGTTACCAATACAAACGCATACAATGTCACAACTGATCTCATTCTCTTTTTCAATTGCAATAAATCTACTTCATCACTATTTTGAATCACTTCTTAAAAAAATGATTGAAATATACAAAAATACCATTTTTAACAATGGTGAAGTTTGCGGCAACAAATCTACCACAAAAATATAACAATTTCATGCAACCAATAAAAAACGCATGAATACATGCATTTTTGAGTATCATCGATCAATTTCATCGTGGAGTCCAGGTGTCAACCTGATGAATTTATCGTGGTTGCCGCTTTTTTTTTCAAATATCTACATCGTGTTACATAATTTCAGATTTGAATTTATGGATTCGTAACCATTTTTTTCATTGGGGTCCTAAACAAATATTTTGTGTAATTTTACCTACATAAAACGAAAGTTTCGGTCGTTCGTCATCTTTAGGTTGATCATGGTGCTATCACAGTCAGCAAGAGAATGACAAAAGACTGTACGTTGTGTGAATAGAAACAAAATTTATCTCGCTAACAATTTTATATTATTTTAAGAATTTCAATAAATCATATCCAAACGAACGCTAAATAATCATTAAAATGATTTGGTTGGATGGAAGAGCAAGTCCGGATCGAGACATTTATGACAAGATCGGGAAATGAATCCTGCCCTTTGAAAGGACATTTTTTTGTAAGGCAATTGTTTGTCTTCATAAAATACGTTACGAAATTTAATTTCAATTTGTGCAACAATGTTTTATCTACGGTAATTTATTCACACAATGCACCAGACCTTGAGTTGATTTACCAAAAAACATGTTATATGTCCGATAAAAGATACAATACAGTATGTACATATTTGTTTGTGTGAAGTGATATACAAATAGATTGCTAATGCTTGCTCTGAATTGAAATACTTGATGAAAATCTACACCTGAGATTTACACCCAACAAAAAATACAATTTTATTGTTCGATTCTAACCATTAACGATGGATTTATAAAACCTTGAGGAAGCTATTGAACATGTGCTGCGATTTTGTAAATCATTTTTCAGTGAGAACTATACAGAAATGTGGTGTATATTTTGTTGCGGATCCACTTTTCGAAAACTAATGAATTAACTGAACATATAGAGCGGTCCAACAAAAAGTATGCACCTAGCTTTTCTCCTTTATTTGGAATTTGAGGAAAAAAGGCTAGTACACATTTTTTTTAACATCTGTCTTCAAAGTCCCAACCCTAAAACTTCAAATGGAAGGAGGGGTCGAGTGATACATCTTTTGGAAAAGTACAAATTTATATTTCCAATAATACCCTATTCATTTACCCAAACATTCGATGCAGAATAGACGTTAAGAACATCAACCCGATAATTTTGGTACTGAGGAAAAATACAAATTAGTTTTGGGCAGAATTACTTCAATTTAACGAAAGCAAGATTTCAGTGTAATTTTTCACTACAACCAATTTCCCCATTTATCGTTTGCATTTTTTTTTCGTTGGAAAATGCAGATGAGTGTAGGAAAATAATAAAGGCAAACGTTTATATTTCAGTCTGTCACTGATTCAATTTGGTTGAAAATCATTTCAACTTTTAACATAAAACATGATTTATTCCATTCCAGAACGAGTTGAAATTATCAACTTTCATTAAAAAAAATGGTTTTTGATGACTTACATCCCGATAAAATGATTCGTATGTTCCCAAGTTAGTTTGAAAGTTCGTCGATACCTGATCCGTCTGTAATGTGAAACACCAACCACAGAGTATCCCCGTCAGTACAATTTTATAAATGAATTTCAATAAAATTTATAATATTGTATGGAAACAAATAGATGAAACGTTTCAATGAATCAATTCAACAACTGGTTTCCTTTTTTTTACAAAGCGCCGTTTCAAATGAAAAACATTGAAACCTATCACTGTTTGTAAATGTTTTGATTTCTTATACTTACCCAAAACTTATTCGTGTTTTCGTCAGAACCAAAATTATCGGGTTAATGTTCTTAGTGCTGTTTTCGCATTAACTATTCAAACAAATTTCAATAAATAGGGTATCATTGGAAAAATAATTTCGTGCCTTTTCACATGATGTATCACTCAACCCCACTTTCATTTTGGAATTTAAGGGTTGTAACACCTCTTCGCTAAGGGATTGAATGCATAAGTTGGAGAATATGACCAAAATGCGAGGGGTTGACCACATGGGAATTCCGGTGTACAATTGATAGGAATTCCGGGAAATTCCGAGGAATTCCCAGAAAATTCCGGGGAATTCCTAAAAAAAATTAAAGAAACTATAGGGATTATTATTAGGTAACTTCAATTTATTCGCGCAATAATAAAAAAGCATACAGTAAAATTTCAATATTTATATAAAATCATAATTCAAAAACATTAAAAAAAAATTCACTTCCACTGGACGAAGAAAGTTAGGACCTTTGTTTTGAAAGAGTTTGTGGCGAATTACCAATTTGAAATACATTTTGTTAGCGACAAATAAGCCTGATGACAACAATCTTCATGATCTGATAGACATCTGATATGTCCCTGGAGGGTGTTGGGGAAGTTTTTGCAAATGAGTCAATAACTTCTTTCAGTGAAATAGTACCTCATTCTGATTCAAATATATGAATAGGGCATGTAAAGCAACCAAAAAAACTTTGTTTTATAGTTAGTGCGGCCTCGAGAGGGGTGTGGTTGGGGGTAGTTTTTTCAAATAATCAGATAACTTCTTTCAATGAATAGAACCTCATTCTGATTCGAATATATGAATAAGACATGTGAAACAACCCAAAAAACTTTGTTTCATAGTTTGTGCGGCATCGAGTGGGGTGTGGTTGGGGGTAGTTTTTTCAAATAATCCGATAACTTATTTCAATGGAATAGTTCCTCATTCTGATTCGAATATATATGAATTGGGCATGTGAAACAGCCCAAAAAAACTTTGTGTCGTAGTTTGTGGGTTTGTTTTTGGGGTCAACCTCTGCGACTGCCATCATTTTCCTCGATATTTCAAAAATGACGTGTCTTCACTCTACAAGACGAAGGGACGCCCTTGATTGTGGAGGAGAGACTAGATCATAATTGGCAGACAAAACACAGGTTGTCTACATTGTTGCCAGCGGTTACCGAAATTGAAATAAGATGGTTATAGCTCGCGTTATACGATCTGAGTTATAAAGTCGATGACTGCAGTTTTTGTATGATTTCAGGAGGTTTTTTTTGCAGCTCCATCTTTTTATTTGGACGGTTTTATATAATTTATCGGTTTGTAATAAAAAGATGATCGGATATATTGTGGTTCAGTGTCAACTGATCTCATTTGAGTTTATACAGGGTGAACACACCGGTGAAAAATATTTTTTATTTCCCTAGTAGTTAATGTTGAAGGATTATCAATAATTTTTGATATTATAGAATATATATGTTTTTGGGAAACAGTTTATTTTCGCTTTGTAAGCGATGACAAAAACGTATAAAAAGGATTTCCTCCACAGATTGAGTATCCCGTAATCATTTAGCGGTTGAAAATAATTGAACTTACTCAATAGACCATAAAATACCGTATTTTTTTAAATGACAAATTGTATTTTTTTCGATACTTATTTATTCTAACGGGTACAGAACTTGATTCTATAAGGAAAAATCTCAGGAAAAATGATGCTAATAAAACGAAGCCGAGTGGAATCAGACGATCCGTTCCCTTTATTTTTCGTTGGGACGTTGCATTATATAGATGATTTATTTTGTTCCTGATATAATAAATACCAATGAAATTGTGAAAAGTTTTGATATGTAAAATCCGGTATTATTCAGATTGGGTCATAATCATGACATGGTCTACTTAAAAGTCTAAAGTTTATGTTCCACTCAGGAATCTCAAAAAAAACTTTTGTGCGAAAGTTCCGAAATATATCTTTCACATTTCGTCGGGTTTCCTCTGAATTCCCCCGGAATTCCCAGTATTTCCGTCATTTAGTTTTGAAATTTCATCGATATTTCTTCAAATTGACATATTTTTTTGTAGGAATTCCGGTTTACGGGAATTCCAGTGTACACATTTTTCCTCAGTGGTCAACCCCTCGCCAAAATGTGTCTCCTTAACAATCAAACTCAAGGGACCCAATCATCTTCCTTTGAATTCCAAACAAAGAGAAAAAGCTAGGTGCAACTGAATATGTTATCTGCTTATTGGGATAGGTTATCTTTAAAAGATACTCCTCTGTCGTGATTTCTTTTCAAATACCAAGTTTGTTGTGAACTTTCACCTCCTTTAAAATGTTGTTCATTTGTTTTTGTAATCATGATTTTTTAGCGAGAGAAAAATTAAATTGCTAAGGGCGAATTCATCGAATTTGATGCTAAAAGTAATGCCAACTGCAAAAAAAGTGTTCTAAATGAAGGATAACTGCGACCCGATGAGCTGAACCTCTCAAATCATTCATATGATTTTGAGCAAAATTCAAGTATGAACTTTGTTTCAGCGTTTGCTCAATTTACACAATATCGCCGCAGAACGTAGAGACGCGAATTTGTGCGACTTCCTAGAAACGCACTACCTGCAAGAACAAGTGGACGCCATTAAAGAAATCGGAGACCACGTCACTAATTTGAAGCGAGTGGGCGAAGGATTGGGTGTTTACATGTTTGATCAAAAATTACACGATTAAAACTAAATGTAGACATATGTTAGGATAAGAAACTACGTATTGTATTATCATTCAATTATATATTGTTCTTTTGAATATTGCAAATTATTTCAAACTAACAGAGAATAATAATTTACATTGTTATTGAATAATTTTTTTTGTAGTAGGTACGTTTTTTTGGGTTCTTACTAACCTACCAAAATTTAAATGAATAAGAATTGATATTGAATTCCATACAAGTGTAGAAGATTTATAGGCTACCCCAAAAACGAAACTAAAAGAGAAATATTCGTGAAGAAGTTATGAAAACGGAAGATTTGATTCCGAAACGTTAACAACGATAATTATTTGAAAAATCATTAGTTTTTGTATTTTTGTGATAGACAAATTTGAGTTATATACGAGACGTAGCTGGATAATACACTGAATAGAAACACTTGATTAAATATTGATTCTTATTTTTCAGCTTGTGGTAGGTTGTAAACTGAATAAAAATTAAGAAGAATTCATCCATAAAAAATAACGACTCTATTAACTAATGGATGATGGGTGATGGAACATTTGAGGTTATCTTTGGCCAAAATTGTCAAATTCCCTCAAGGGATTTGCAGATTTACAGTCTTCTTTGGTCATATTGTTCTCGTATCCCGATTGGATGAACGAGTTGAAATTTGTTATATATAAACGAAAGACTGCTATTTGCCCAATTTAAATGTTCAAAACATTGCCTTGAGAATTGTAAACAAATAACAGTTTAATGTTTTTAAAATATCGAATGGCATAAACAAATGAAATCAGAATTTATCTGAACAGTGAATTAACTGTTCAACGTATAGTTTTATGGTATATAGAGTTGATGAGTGTTTGAGCACATCATGGGCATGTTCTAGCTGATAGTTCAGCTATATTAATTACTAGATGAATGTTATAAGTACTATGATTGAATAGTAAAATGAATGAATTTCGATAGTCAGTTAACGATACTAATACTGAATTGGTGTGATGCGTCTAGAGTGAAGGAACTCGCTCCTTAACAGAAAAATTTCGATTTCACTTGGGAAAATTGATCCCAGATTCAAAACGATCATCATCCACCTCTTTCCTTTCTGAAAGTGGTAAACTGGTAATTGTCACGTTTTTTATACAAAATCTTGAGGACTTGAACAATTATTTTTCGAGCTAACATTAAGCCTTTGAAAAAAATTGTATAAATACTCAAATTTGAAAGAATGGCGGTAAACCTAGGTGATATTATTTCATCATTTCAATATTGCTGATACACATTATCACAATGATTGAAGTATGTTATACTCTCAGTGGTGGCACTTGACACAAAGGCACTTTTGGAGAATTCAAAAAGAAAGGGGATTGTAACTTTTTTGTAATCTATTTCAACGAAAGAATTCTCAAGCAAAAAAAATGTTTACATTGTCATTTTCCGCATTATTTGAATTGAATAATTTCAAAGTACCTATTGACTGATTATACACGTAAACTGGGGTTTAATTGGGGATTTGACACATTAAACGTAGCCATTTCCATTGATGTTTGAAAAAAACTGGTTTCACACAAACTTGTGATTTGTTATTACATTTTATCTGCTTGTCTTTCCCCTTGTGATAACATTCACGTTTTATTGATTTTTTCTCGAAATGTAGGGATCAAATAAAAAAATCATGTGTAAGTATATAAGACAGTATATCAACTTCAGAATAAAATTTTATTGAGAAATATTAGAAAACCCTGTTCCAGGTGATCATACTCCATCAAAATAATGTTTGTTTTATTCACAATGTGGGCACTTGACAAGTCATTTCTTGTTTTTTGTAAAAAAACGCTTGTTACTTCTTTCATAGATTTTATAGAAACAGTTCGAGGTCAAAAAAAAGTTTTTCATGAGATATATTTATTTTGAATTGAACGGTTTCAAGAGGTTGGTCGTTTATACAGGTGGCTGATGTTCACTTAGGGATTTCATTATATGCAGCTATTATGACAGTTTTCAATTGTTTTTGTAGAGAACCGAAAAACACAAAAATTGTCATTTACTGTCTTCCCACTCCCAGTTTCTTCTCCGGAGTGTAAAAAAATCTCGAAAAAAAATGCATTTTTCAAGTTTTATTTTTATACTGTAATCAACGACTTGAATGATATTGAAAAAGTTCACGTATATTCAAGACTGTATGAACATTTTTGAAACCCCGAGCACTTATTACCTAGAGCTATTATTCGCAGGACAAATAGAAATTTTATGATTGAAAGTCAGTTCGTCTATCTCAACCCAGATAAACTCTTAAATGTTTCCATTATTTTTCAATTGTGAAGGGAGTAAACACTCCACATTTTCACTTGCTTTCATTTCAGTGGGTAGGGGACTGGCTTTGATAGTTGTGTACTCAAGATTATTTTTGGATATATTCTCCTCTCAGGAGATTACATTGTTACAAATTAACGTTTATACTTCCTCAATATTATTTCTATGAAATGCGATATTCATTCATACAATCATTTGTGTGGAATCACAAAATTCAGAGAATGAAAAATTCTTCATAAGATACTGCTTTAAAGATTATACAGGCTACCTTATTTTTCTGATTCGACATACATATTTTATTGCATTCTAGATCTTTTCTTCTCAGAGCACCAATTTAATTTATCATCAGTACTCGCTTCAGTACTCATGGACTCTGATTGGGTTTTGAAACTGCCTTATTTGAGTGACCTTTTAAAAGAATTAAACATCTGAAATAAGTCTTTGCAAGGTAGTGTCTCTGATAGTATCAATGTTGAAAACAAAACAAACAAAATGATGAACAAAAAAGTGCTCTGGTAAAATGACAGATAACAACACCTGTGAAATGTGTGAAAGATTGACATCGTTTTCGAATGTAAATGATAAAAGCATATCTGCTTTTCCTGACCTAAAAACACGAATTGTACATTACCTCATCTCATTGAAAACCAGAATAAGAGAATACTTTCCACCCGCAGAAAAAGCTGTGGGCTTGATCCTTGACCCCTTTTTGTTTGTTATTGGAACTTTGAGCAAACTGACAACATTCCAGAAGGAACAACTGATCGAACTATGATGTGATACGCCGTTGAAAATAATATTTGAGTGCTATATTTTTAGATTTTTGGGCCGGTGTTGGAAAGGAGTACCAAGAGCATTCCAGTATTGCTGTGAAAATTCTTATTGTATTTTCAATCACATACCTATGTGAAAGAGGGTTTTCGAGCTCAACTCATATAAAAAGTGAGTACAGAAACAAACTCAATATTGAGGACATTTTGCAGTTGTAGTTAACTAAGCTTGAGCCAAACATTGAGGATATAAGTACGTAAAAATAAACACTCTCATCTTTCTCATTGAATTTTTGTCAAGTTTTTGAAATATATTTTGTATTTGATGTGTTAATTTTCCATTAAGGGGTAGGTACAGTCTTTGAAAAAGATTGAAATTTTGTAAGATAACACATAACAATTTTACTTATACTGATATTTTATTCACATACAGAAATAACATAAAATCAACAACATCGATCAACAGTAATTTTCCTATTTTTGGACCTGCTTGATCTCCAAATCAATATGAAAAGAATCCACAACTTCTATACAGGAAAAACCTCTCGAGTAACATGAAAAATCCAGCAAACACTGGTTTCATTCCGTGCTCTGTTGTTTTGATCATCTGAAAAATTATTGCTAAGTATAATAATTTGACAAGTTTCATCTGCTCACTGTGCAAATTCAGCAAGAATGTTGGGTAGGGTAGTTGTTCATTAATGACTGGTGCAAATTTTTCAACAGATTGCATGCAAATTTTTTCATGTTACATTTTTCATGGAAGTTTGGTTTTCTTTTCAAATCGAGCTGGAGAAAAAAGCCAAAAAATATCCTTCATTTTTTCATTATTCAATGAAAAAAGAAGTAAGTATATATGTTGAGGAAAACAAAGGCCATAATTTTGTCAGAGATTGAATGGGCCTTCCAATTTTTAATATAAAGAAATATAAAAAGACTAATAATAATATTGAATTGATTATTGAAAATATTCTAATAGAGCAAATATCTGAGATATGAAACAATATCGTTTTGGCAATATCAGACACCAAATAAAGGCTCTGCCTTCGTGATATAACGTAAAAATTGTGAAACTATTGAAAAACACATTTTTACCATCTCTACCAGTTCTACACCATACCTTTTCAATTAAAATCAATCCTGTAAGTGCTGTATTAGATCCCGAGCTCTCTGTAACTTTGTCTTTTGGTTTTCATCTACATTATCTTCTTCTATCCTTTCTTCTATCTCAATGGCTTTTAATGCTTCCCTAAGAACTAGTTTCTTGATGAATCCTCTTGATCCATTGAAATACTCCACAACAATATCCCAAAATTCATTGGGAATTTTCGCGCAGTCCAACATATTTTGAGACAACCATATCTGTTTCAGTTTTTCAAATTTCCATTGATCCCGGCAGTGTTTCCATTTTGATAGATAATTCAGAGCTGTCTGCTGGGTGGCAATTTCAGATTTCAATTTATTTTCTTCAAGTAGTTTGGTATGCTTCATTTTCTTCAGTTTCCGTATAGAAATGTCTTTGGCATTGTTGAGCTCTTCGACAAGAAGTTTGGCACCATCCTTAGCATTTTCCTCCCCATTGTTGCTTTCCTGAACTTCTTGGGACTTCTTTCGTTTTTTGGGTTCGCTTTCTGCATCTACATCTGTGACAATGTTATCTTCTTTATGAAGTTTGTTTTTCTTGGATTTTTTCTTTTTCTTTGTTACTGAATCATTCGATTGAATGGTATTTTCTGTATCACAATCTTCAACTAGAATGTCACTCCCAATTTCTTCTTGAGCACTACTCCTATCTTTTTTATTCTTCTTTGTAGATTTTTTCTTCTGCTTCCTCTCCAACGTATAGTTTTTTGACTGAATTAAATTATCTGCATTGAAATTTGGGTTGTCAAGTTCATTGTTACTTGGTGATTGGAGATGTGATTCTTCATTAGTTTTTCTTTCTATAATTTCAACAGCATTCTCTTTTTTCACAATTTCTTCGTCGAATGATATTACACTCTTGTTCTTCCTTTTTCTTTTTTTGGTTTCTATATTATTTTCTGGTTCAAACTTGGTCATTTCAGAACTTGGATTTCAAAAAAAATCAAAACACATGTACAATTCAACTTTCAACTTCAGATAAGGTTATGTTTATTTTTTATACACAGAAAACAGATCACGGATCACGTACATGTGAATTTGTGAATGTTGAGAAAACTGAAAACTGACACTAATGGCCGCGTCTAACAACTTACAGCGCTTGAAGCCACTGCACAAAATTTGACAGTTTTCCGTGGTGAAATGTCAAATTTTGTGAAGCAGCTTCAAGCGCTGTAAGCTGTTAGACACGGCTAATAACCGCGTCTAGCATCTTACAGCACCCAAAGCCACAGCACAAAATTTTACAGTGTTCCATGGTGAAATGTTAAATTTTGTGAAGCGGCTTTAAGCGCTGTAAACTGTTAGACGCAGTCAATAACATATAACTAGCTGAAGTAGCCAACTGAGAGAATTAAATTTCAATCCGAAACGATTCTTCGAAGTGGAAGCTTAGATGGCTATAGATGGAAATGCAATGTGATTTTTCAACTTCAGGTAGCTTACGAGGAAACTTCGGCACGGGGCACCGACACACATAATGGTTAAACTCTGGCAGAATCCATTCACCAAGAGACAAATCAACCATATTAATCAAGTTTTTGTTGCACATGTATCAAGGTATCGAGTGTTTAATGGTTGACATCAGTGCACTTTTTATCACTTGACATAAAAATGAGCAAAGTTCATATAGGCACGATTTCTGGAGAGAAATTGCGGCCAAATTTTGCAAACTTCGTACCTACATGAATCCATCTTCAGGGTCGATCAAACGATTCAAAGAACTTACCTGTGAAGTTCAATCGTGATTAAATGGAGCGGCTCGTCCGAATTATAGATATAATATTATATCTATGGTCCGAATATATCATCAGATGTAGTACAGCCATTCTGTACTTGATGACCACAGATCAAAGAACAAAAGAAGGAAGAAACTTTGTTTTCGTTCCAATACACCGCGGGCATATTTGACAGACGACAGTAAATGACAGTTGTCAATCCAGCCTGCTGGACAAACAAACCTGATTTACCTATGCTAAGTGTGTGTTTATGTCATATTTTAAAATCTTCTTTCTGAATAAAGGCTCAATTTTGTGCGATTGTGAAATGTGGTAGTAATAGCGGCAGACATAATGTTTCATTCCATCGATTTCCTTCTATTTTCGACAATAGAAAAAAAGATTAATCCTCTTGCTAAAAAGAGATGTGAATTGTGGATTCAGGCAACTAGAAGAGCAGATTTAAGTTCTTATAAGTTGAAATGGGCAACGGTGTGTTCAAAACATTTTGTAGGAGATATTTTCAAAGAATCTAGGAAACATAGGCAACATAATTTTATTTATTTTCTTTTATTTCAGGCAAGCCAAGTGCACTCAAAAATGTTGACAATATGGTCTTGGTACCGAATCAATTACTTGGCTACAAAACAAATATCAATGCAGTTCGAAGTATTCAGATATTGTATCGTAGGAAGCAGCGTGATAAAAATGAGATCGCAAATATTCCAGTTGATATGGATAAAATTGATAATGATTCTTTGTTTGAATGATCCAGCTGTTCCAAACTTGAATATTATTGATGAGCAAAATCAAACTCTGAATGATATAAATTAACCAGTTAAAGAAGTGAAACATGCACAAAACTCTGGTGAACACCTATGTCCCGATATTGATTTCGAGTTGCAGAATTGTTATCGTGAAATCCATCATCTCCGGGAAACTTTGCAGACTTAATCATTCACATTGGAAAGTTTAAAGCATAACTCATCTAAATGCCTTTTTTATACAGGATTGCCATATGAAAAGATGGCTGCATGTGGTTTATAATTTTGTAGAGCCTTATATAACTTACCCTAAATCTGTTCTTTCAAAATTATTATTTATTAAAGTACATTTTCAGTATTCTTCTCACAAGCTTCACTCCACTCCAATCCTTTTAATCCATTTGAATATAAACATATTGTATGAATCCAAACTTTTATACCCTTGAAGTCTTCTGTGCATGCACTCTCATGTAGGTACAAAATAGTTAATAATGTCATACAACATGTCATAAAACTTTAGGAAAGTTTTTGCACAGCATTACTACAATCCCCAAATTTCAATGAATAAGGATCACATCCATCACTTCCCTTCAGTTTCTCTAAATATCTCTTCTGGATATCCATAGACAAGGTGTTGAAATAATCACTTTTATCAGCCATTTCACATACAATTTCCTTGCAAGCAGGAAGAATAATGAATTTAGATTGCAATATATAGACATTTATATATGTTATGTACACTAGGGGTATACCCAAAATCAGGGTAAACCCGTAATTTCTTCATAATTACGATCATAATCTCATTAAATTACCATTGTTGCTTATGGAAGTGCGGTTTGTTTGTCCAGCAGGCTGATTGACAGTTGTCTTGTGACGTCACATGCCCGCCGTCTATACCTGAGGTATAGACACCCTCCGGGAGCACAGACACCGTCTCGCACGTGCGTCGTTCTGTCGTTCATATATCATATCATTTGTTCGAAGCATCTTGACCTAAGAAGTTATACAACAAATTTCATCTGTCATCAAACCACTGAACTTCATGAATAATTATCATTATCTCGGAGGTATGCTCACTATGATCTTTAGCTGCTGTATTGTCATATACCAGTTCAAAATTGCAACTTCCATAGGGCAGGACCCTGGGAGTGAAGTGATATATTCGGAAGAGCCGCTTTTTATAAGAGACCGCGGACATGTGACGTCAACTGTCAATCAGCCTGCTGGACAAACAAATCGTATTTCCATAAACAACAATGGTAAAATAATAAGATTATAATTGTAATTCTGAGGAGATACAAGATGTTTTGAATATACCGTTGCCCATTCCAACTTATCAGTACTTAAATCTGCTCTTCTAGTTGCCTGAATCGACAATTCACGTCTTTTTTCAGCAAAATGATTAATATTTTTTCTATTGCCAAAAATAGAAGGGAATCGATGGAGTGAAACCTTATCTCTGCGCCGTTTCTACTTTCACAACGCTCAAAATTGAGGCATTATCCAGAAAAAATATTTTGAAATATGACACAAATGCACAATAAGCATTTGTAGATAGGTTTGTTTGTCCAGCAGGCTGGATTTACAACTGTCATTTACTGTCATCTGTCAGATATGCCCGCGGCCCGCGGTCTGTTACGAGTTACGATTGAATTTCGGGTGCGCTGCGTAACACCCACATTTCGTAACACCCACAGTGTATAACACCCAAAGTGCGTAACACCCAAATGTCATAACACCCAAATTTCGTTATGCCCACACTCTCCGAACAAACCGGAATGATTCACTGTTGCAAAATTTACCAGATATTCTGCAATTTCCTGTTAACCAAATCTCACTTAACCTAACTAACCTAACCTGAAAGAAGGATGAATTTGGCAACAGCGCATCATTCGGGTATGTTCGGAGAGTGTGGGCATAACGAAATTTGGGTGTTATGACATTTGGGTGTTACGCACTCTGGGTGTTACGTGTTATGCACTGTGGGTAGAACGAGATGCCCCCTGAATCTCACAGGTAACTTCGTTTAATCGTATAACCATATTCCATCGGCTCTTCCTCTATATCACTAGTTGTGGACGATTGAAGACAAATTTTACAATTAACTTCCTTCCAAAGAGTAGAATTCATATGAAGCAAATAGTTCACAAGCAACTATTTACGACAGATTACAGATGTCTATCCAAGTTTAACACGTATCTTGCCCTAGTCCCTCTGTGAAATAGGAGATTGACAGAGGGATACACACCAGTTTCCATTTCTAGATGCTGCTCAATGCCTTGTAAAGCAAGAGTTATTATAGTTCTCCTTATCAATGTTATGCCTCACTTATAGTAGCTGTTGCCTTTCCTTTCATATCTAGGTAGGTATATATGAATGACCGACTGAGCTGTAACAAAAGGTAACCTTCTTCAGTAAGCTTCCTTGGGTAAGTAGCACTCATATAGTCCGGTCAACTGTTCAGAAACTCACGAATTATAATATTCACCTTCACCTATTGTAAATTTTTCGTGGGGGTATCAGGAGATAACATTTCTTTCGAAAAATCCGGCAATTTGTTGGCTATACCAATTTCTCTTGGTGCCATTGATGCAAATGCAGATCTGAACTGAAAAGTTCTCACACACCTTGGTGTAAGATGAATTTTGGAACAGCATTGCTTATATAGGAAACGAATAACCCTTGTGATACCTATGGGTAGAATCGGAATACCGATTCTTCTGAATGTGATTCATTTCCAGAATAACTTCCAACAAACCAGAATAATTTTCTCCTAATAGACGTATATCATTCGTTCGTTCTGAAATCGTTCGTTTCCGTTAACCAGCTGACGAATATCAACCCTCAGAAGATGAAACTTTTGCGAACAATGGATCAACGAGGCCTCACCTTTTAACGTGCGATTACCCAGCACGGTGCACCCGGCGGAGAATCGAACCCCGGTCTTCCGCTTGAAAGGCGAATGTCCTGACCTTTACACTACCGAGACCACTATATATGCCCTACAAACTGTAACCAACGAACTATTCTTGAGTCATGATTTAACAGGACTTTTTAGCGAGTGGGGTACCCAGTTTGATATAATTACTATTCCATCTGCCGTCCAATAGTGAAAACCTCTGTCTAGCTTTTGAACCTGGAATTGGAACGTTACAATACATACTTGAAACGATATATCTATTGACAAACGCCCTATATTGCGACTAATGGATTCACAACCATGGCCAGCTCGTGTTTCAGAACCAGGATCTCGAAAACGAGCTAAACTCTAATAGTTACGTTTTGAATAGTGGATAAATTAGGTAATCAGTAAATTCACATGAGGTGGTCTATCGCTAGAATCGTGTATTGCGACTCATAGACTCTAGCTTATCGATGAGATCATGCGACACATCACTTACCAAATCTTGGGTGAATATGAAAAATTGGCGTATCTTACATGTATATGCACTTCATTTCACAGAATTAAAAGTCATATGAAGCCTGCTTATCTCTACAACTAAATGAGGTTTTGGATCGATGTTCATAATCTCAACTGATATTTGAGAAATTGCTCACTCCTCCTCATAACAAAATAGTCAAAATACCTACCGATCTGAAGATTTCAAATTGTATTAGGTATGTTCAAAGAGCAAATCGAACATCTTTAGCTTATGTATGGAATTTCTAGTATGCTAAATTTCTAGTGCTAGAAGTTTTTTGTATCGGCCTTTTTTTCAATAATAAATGTACCTATCGTTGTCTTTTAAATATTGTATCATACATGTGTTCAATGTGTCTTGCGTAACATTTTATGTAGCATCTTATCATTTGTGTTTGAATGGTGAAATATTTGTTGTGTGCACTTGTGGGTCTGTTTACAAAGGTGTACACATTTTACGATTTTTTTTGGGCATGGTCAGATATTGAATCCTGCTATTTGATGGGACCTTATATTTGGTTACATTTTTTGTGCATTTTTTTTTCTATTTGTATTATTACATTGTTATTATATTATACGTGTAGAATAATAATTAACTTGCAGCTATGTTTCTTGAAAGATTATTTCAGAATATTTCAGCTCGAATATTTGAAAAAATTACCGAAATTTGATTTGGAAATGTTTCAACAGAGAGGAATAACTAACTCGCAGCAAAGTTCCCAGGGCCGCGCCAACCACGGGTGCAAGGGGTACACCGCACCCGGGCGGCAGGTTTTAGGGGCGGCAAAATTGAGAGGAAAAATTTTTTTTTTCTTTTTCCTAACCAGCCTTGTCAAATTTAATATTTATATAGGTACCAAGAAGAAATAATGTAATCAAGCAATCTGTTTTTCACCAGCCAAAATATTGTATTACCTATTTTCATTTATCAGCGGCCAAGATTGTCTCCACTGAAGCGGTCACCGACAAAAGACTCACAATTTATTGAAAACACTGCGAAAAATTTTACGGCGCGGCGTCGCGTCATTATCAAAACACAAAGACGAAGCCGACAAAGGTAAAAGCAGCGGCACTTATTTGTTGATAAAAAAATAGTCTAATTTAAAAATAAACCTCTGGGTGGGGGTTTTAAGATGTGCTGAATCGTTAATCGTCACTTCTTTGTTGAAAATTGTACTGTCGGTACAGAAAAAAACAGCAAGGCAGAAAATAAAGTCACAAGTATTCAAATATTTGTATGTTTAATTTTCGTGACTGTGTTAACTGAGCATTGCACAAGAGAAAATCAAGGTATGTAGTAGGAATAATAATAAATTCTAAATAATAATAATAGAGTTGTAAATTTGCTTATTTTTGTTTAAAACAAAAAGTAATCATTTAAAATGTATGACATCATATATTATAGGTACCTAATATATAATATATTGTTATTGTTCTCTTTATTGAGAATAATTCTTTTTCATACTTATTGTAGATGTGTGATGGACGCAAACGATTATCTGGAGCACAGTACAAAAAACTAAAAACTAAGAGAATGGAAAAAATGAAAAAATACACGTCAGATATAACGCAGTTTTTTCAAAGGGCAGATAATCCTGAAATTAGTGAAATGCCATCTACCTCTCAGCAGTCAACCAATAGCGAAAACGGAAATGTAAGCATTGCCGAATGCAACATGGAAATGGATATTGTCGAGGGCCATCAAGAAAGTGACAGTGGTAGTGAATTCCAAGTTCAACAGACGTTTGCAGGTACTGAATCCATGCAACAACAATGTGGATTGTCAGCAGATGACCCAGGAACATGGCCCCTACCCTTGTCTGATAAAACAAGATCATTTCTAGCAGAGAAGGGTGTCCAGCAATGTAAAAATTCAAGGTACCCGAAAGATAACAATAATAAAAGTTATTCTGATCATTATTATAATAAAAAAATCACTAATGGTGAAACAGTTCATCGCACATGGTTAATGTATTCTGTCAAGTTAAATGCTGTGTTTTGTTTCCCTTGCAAACTCTTTTTAAACGAATCTAGTTCTCTTGGACAAAAGGATGGGTTTAAAGACTGGCAACATTTATTAAGAACTTTGGTACGACATGAAACATCACACGATCATATTAATTGTTGTAAAGACCTGATACAATAACAAAATTCTGTAAAATCAAATTCTTCAGTAGATTATCTATATGGAAAAGTAATTAATATTGAAAAAAAGAGATGGTTTTCTGTTTTACAAAGAATAATAAACTGCGATTCAGTTCTTGTCCAAGCAAAATGTCGCTTTGAGAGGTAGTTCTAGAACTTTTTTTAATAATGATAATGGTAACTTCCTGCAACTGATTGAGGCTTTCTCTAAATTTGATTCCGTTACAGCTGAACATATTCGTAGAATTCAGGTTCACGAAAAAAATATGCCGCATTACTTGGGAGACAAAATTCAAAATCAAATTCTCCAAATATTGGGAGATAATATTATAGACAAAATATTAAAGAAATGCTTAAATTGGCCAAATATTACTCAATTATCTTAGACTGTACTCCAGATGTGAATCATCAAGAACAATCAACAATATGTTTTAGATTTATTTATATTAATAAGGAACATAATAAAATATCTGTAGAAATAAGGGAACATTTTTTAGGATTTTGTGTAATCGACGATACTACAGGAAAAGGACTCCGAGAATTCGTAATGAATTTTTTAGAAACTGAAAATATTAATATTTATGACATGAGAGGCCAAGGCTACGATAATGGAGCCAATATGAAAAGAAAGCATAATGATCTTCAACAAAATATTCTTAACATAAATCCGAGGGCTTTTTTCATACCTTGCGCTGCACATAGTCTCAATTTAGTCGTTAACGATGCCGCAAAAGTTTCAAACGAAATTATTAATTTTTTTTCCGTCGACCAAGCTCTATATGTTTTCTTTTCTTCTTCCACCCAAAGGTGGGTCGTTCTTCAAAATAATGTGAAAAATTTAACCTCAAAACCTCTTTCTATCACGCGATGGGGAAGTCGTATTGAATCTCTTAAACCCTTGAAACATTCACTCCCCGAAATATACGATGCTCTCTGTGAATTATCTTTTGATCTGAAACGTGATATTCATACCCGAAATGAGGCGGAATCGCTTGGAAAGAAATAAAATCTTTTAAATTTATTCTTCCCGTCTCAATTTGGTATGAAGTTTTATCAAAATTAAATATTGTAAGCAAATTGCTTCAGAGTTCTAGTACAAACATGGTAGATTGTTTGAAGGAACTTGATATCTTACAAAACTATTTTTCAGTAAAACGAACTGATGACGAATTTGAAAATTTCATAGAAAACGCTAGGAATACTGCTAACGATTTAGATTTAGAACCAGCTTTTGAAGTATGTTCGCCATTACGCAAAAGATTGAAAAAAAAGATATTTGACTATGAGGCCGACGACGAGCCCATTATTGATCCTAAAATAAGTTTCAGAGTCAATTTTTATTACCAAATTTTAGATGTAACTATATTATCAATTCAGGAAAGATTTACTTTAATTAAAGAGCACACAATGACATTTGGATTTTTGTACGATTTTTTGAAACTCTCATCTGACATTTCTGACAATGATAAAGATATAATTTCAAAATATTGTACGGACTCGCAAATTGAATTAAGTGATCAGTCTAGGAATGAGAAAGACATTACCGCTTTAGAATTATTCGAAGAAATCGTACTAGTTTTACCTTTTTTAGAAAGTAGAAAAACTCCTACCGAAGTTTTGAACTATATTTTTAACCATGATTTGTTGGATACTTTTCCCAACCTTACAGTGGCTCTTAGAATTCTTTTGACTTTGCCTATATCAGTTGCAAGTGGTGAAAGATCATTTTCAAAACAGACGCGGATCAACCGGAAGTTCCAGCCAGCATATTTTTATATATATATATATATATATATATATATATATATATAAATACATAAACAGTCCTCTATCTTTCGATGTTCGATAGCATACCACAAAATATGCTATAGCAAAACCCTGTACTATTTGGATCCGATGACGATGTATCCAATATAAACCTCTTAATCTCCCCCAATTTCTTCTTCTTTCGTCTCATTTCCAGCTATAATTCCGTTTGGGTACTTTTCCAATGAAATATTCGTTTGTACGATGTATTCATCACTAGCGCGAAAGAAAACGCAATAAGTCGGCCTGCATATGAATAATCGAAAACGTAGACTACAGAGGACACTGCAGACCCTTATTGTTAATGATATATGGGATTCCACTGAGCACAGAACATATCAGAACAAAGCTGCGAGTCACACTTTGTGCCCGTTGTGACCTGAAGAACTTGCAGTGTTATCAATGTGTTTTCTGAGTTGAAATATTGTGATATCATTTTTCGAAAAACATTGCTGTGTTAGTTATTCCTCACTGTTGGAAAATTACGAGACGAAGATTCGGTGATATTGATTTTACAATTGAAATATTCTGACATCGTATTTCGAGGAACTTTCAGGGCCGATCCAGGGGCTGTTGCCGCCGGGTGCAAGATATCTTTAGCCGCCCCTCTTCTGTTCAAATTTTTTTTATTTTTGAACGGAAGAAGGGGCTGTAAAAATACGTGTTTTACTAATAGATACACTTAAAAAAGGACAGCAAAGCATTAAACGAAATTGATCAATTAAATAATTCAATAATATTAGGTATTGTGCAATCTGAATAAAACAGGCCTGCAAAAAATGTATAAATTTTATTGAAACATAAATGAACAAACAAAATCATAACAACAAATAAAATCAACAAATGAAAAAGTTAATTCTACAATAAAATTTTGTATGAAAAAGTTATGCCGCGCGGTGGTATTCGTGCCAAAAAATTACTATAAACCAAAGAAAATTCTATAAACATAAAAAAATTACAAACGAAAAAACTAAATGAAAATCACTAAGTAGGCAATTTTTCAATGGAAAATTCAATTTTCAAAACAAATTAAATGAAAGAAACTTGTCTGGCCTTCATAGAGGCAAAATCTTTCATAATTTTTTCGAAATTAATTCTGTCGCATAATTCCGATTCAATTGAAATAATTGCCAAATTATTGAGTCTATCTTGACACATTGAAGACCTTAAATAATTTTTTATTATTTTCAGTTTTGAAAATGATCTTTCACCACTTGCAACTGATATAGGCAAAGTCAAAAGAATTCTAAGAGCCACTGTAAGGTTGGGAAAAGTATCCAGCAAATCATGGTTAAAAATATAGTTCAAAACTTCGGTAGGAGTTTTTCTACTTTCTAAAAAAGGTAAAACTAGTACGATTTCTTCGAATAATTCTAAAGCGTTAATGTCTTTTTCATTCCTAGACTGATCACTTAATTTAATTTGCAAGTCCGTACAATATTTTGAAATTATATCTTTATTATTGTCAGAAATGTCAGATGAGAGTTTTAAAAAATCGTACAAAAATCCAAATGTCTTGTGTGCTCTTTAATTGAAGTATACCTTTCCTGAATTGATAATATAGTTACATCTAAAATTTGGTAATAAAAATTGACTGAAACTAATTTTAGGATCAATAATGGGCTCGTCGTCGGCCTCATAGTCAAATATCTTTTTTTTCAATCTTTTGCGTAATGGCGAACATACTTCAAAAGCTGGTTCTAAATCTAAATCATTAGCAGTATTCCTAGCGTTTTCTATGAAATTTTCAAATTCGTCATCAGTTCGTTTCACTGAAAAATAGTTTTGTAAGATATCAAGTTCCTTCAAACAATCTACCATGTTTGTACTAGAACTCTGAAGCAATTTGCTTACAATATTTAATTTTGATAAAACTTCATACCAAATTGAGACGGGAAGAATAAATTTAAAAGATTTTATTTTTTTCCAAGCGATTCCGCCTCATTTCGGGTATGAATATCACGTTTCAGATCAGAAGATAATTCACAGAGAGCATCGTATATTTCGGGGAGTGAATGTTTCAAGGGTTTAAGAGATTCAATACGACTTCCCCATCGCGTGGTAGAAAGAGGTTTTGAGGTTAAATTTTTCACATTATTTTGAAGAACGACCCACCTTTGGGTGGAAGAAGAAAAGAAAACATATAGAGCTTGGTCGACGGAAAAAAAAAAAAATAATTTCGTTTGAAACTTTTGCGGCATCGTTAACGACTAAATTGAGACTATGTGCAGCGCAAGGTATGAAAAAAGCCCTCGGATTCATGTTAAGAATATTTTGTTGAAGATCATTATGCTTTCTTTTCATATTGGCTCCATTATCGTAGCCTTGACCTCTCATGTCATAAATATTAATATTTTCAGTTTCTAAAAAATTCATTACGAATTCTCGGAGTCCTTTTCCTGTAGTATCGTCGATTACACAAAATCCTAAAAAATGTTGTTTTTCCTCGTTTCAATTTAAGTCATTTCCAAAAAGAGACGTTTGTTTAAATTTTTTTCAATATGAAGAATTTTTGTGTTATTATAATCAATTGTATGATCATTTTCAATAGAATGCTTGGTTAATGCACATGAATTTCGTCTCATATTTCTACAGTCACTTTTGTGTAAAGCTATTCGTGTTTTCAAATTATTTTTTGTTTGACCAATATATTTTTTGTCACAATCATTGCAAGGAATTTCGTACACTACATGAGATTTTTCAAAAAGTGGATCTTCATCTGTCAATTTTGAATGTAATTTGATCAAAGGTTTTATTTTTCTTTGTGAAATTTTGATATTGTTTTCATGTTTGAATACATTTATGATTTTGCTTGATAATTCTGGAATATAAGGAATAGAACAGTATTTGTGTGTAGAAATTTCATTGCGATTGTTTTCTGTATTATCGATGATATTTGAAGTTGTATTGTATAAAAGTTTTTTTAGAAATTTTGGAGGGTAAGAACAGTTTAACAGCATATCGTATATTATTTTCAAATTATTATCAATGAGTGACGGATGTGAAATCTTTTCAATTCTGTTTTTTAGAGCGAGTACTAAAATAATTTTAATTTTTTGTGGATGACTTGATAGATAACTCATGTATCTTCCTGAATTGGTTGGTTTGAAGTAATAATCTAATATGATTTTGTTGTTTTCATCTCTTATTAAAAGAGTATCTAAAAATGGTACGGCATTGTTTCTTTCTTTTTCTACAGTGAACTGTATTAATGGATCATAACTGTTGAAAACATTTTTGATATTTTCGATCCCATCAATAGGTACAGCACATATAATATCATCTACAAATTTTCTTATAAAAGGAAGCTGAAAAGATAATTTTGGGATGCATTCGTCTAATAAGTCATCCATTACATATTGAGCCAAAATAGGTGAGATGGTAGCTCCCATTGGAGTTCCTAGTATCTGTTTGTAATAAGTGCCATTATTGATGAATACAGTAATATCAAAGATGAATTCCAACAATTCGATTACAATTTTTTTTGAAAGTTTAGTGTGATCAGGTATTATGTTCCAATGTTTATCGATACTTTGTTTGATTAATCTTAACGGAATATTAGTGAAAAGTGAAATTACATCCAGACTTATAATGATAAATTATTTGGTAGTTGCATTCCTTGTATGAAATTGGAAAATTCGAAAGAATCTTTTGTGTAATATTGATTGTTCGAGTTATATGAATTGGTTAAAATATCAGTGAGTAACTGTGAGATTTTACTATTTGGTGCATTTATAGATGATATTATAGGTCTTAAACTTAGTACTGGTTTATGAATTTTGGGTAAACCGTAAAATTTAGGTATGACAGAATTATATATGGTGAAATTTTATTTACAATTTTTATCAATTAATTTTTTTTCATGTAATTTTTTAATTAATGCATTTGATTTTTGTTGAATTGTTGATGTTGGATTATGATTCAATTTTTTGTAGTATGTATCGTTGTTCAGTTGTTCAAGTGATAATTCTTGATATTGTGTTCTATTCATAATGACTGTGGTATTTCCTTCATCAGATTTAGTTATTATTATTTCTGGATGTTCATTGATGAATTTTTTACTTCTATTGAAAATATAAGAGAAATAACAACTTGTTTTTGGTTTATGGTAATAATTTGTGACAATATTAGTTATTTGAGCTCTAAATACATCTTGTTTATTTTCCTCTGCATTTGATATCAAATTTTCTATGTCTGCCAATAAATTGCCAACTTTTATATCTTTTGTGTCCGGTGGAACGCTGAATTTGTGACCTAAAGATAGAAAATCTAAGATATCGTTTGGTATATCAATATCTGATAAATTTCTTAGCCAATTATCAATTCTAACTATTTTTTCTTTCGTTTCATTTTTGATTGATTTGAACTTATTGATGTTATGTTTTTTGATCCGGAAAAAATTATGGTTGTATTTGATTTGTTGTCTACGTTTGAATTCTGTCCATGTGCATTCAGGTAGTATTTGAATGATTTTGTTAGTTAATTTCAGGAGCAACTTTTCTAATTCTATGAGATTCTCATATGTTACCTTGATTTCTAGTGAAAGAATTTTATGTTTCAAACTATCATTAAAATTATGCACTAATTGTCCCGTTCTGCCATTGTTGGTTTCTAATAAATTTTGAATGTTTTTCACACTGTTGATGATGTGTTTTGGGAAGATTCCATGTTTTCGACACTTGAGAAGGAATATTTTTTTGTTTCTCATTGATGCTATTTTCATATTGGTTTTTGACCAACATTTGAGATTTCTTGTAGTTCCATGTCCATATAATTGAGTTATTCCTTGGTAGAACCCCATCCTTTTGTAGATGATAAGTATTCTCGACCGTCTATTTGTACACAAAGTTCTTTTTTTATATCAGGGCTTCGGTCTAATGAAAATGATAACTCTTTTTAGCTACCCGAACTTTCGCTAATTTTTATTAGCTTTTTCGAGGGCTACAATATAAAATGGACATAAAAAAGTATAAATATAAAATATAGGTACATACATGTGCTATTTGAGGTTTTTCTTGATAAATAAAATATAAAGATAAGACATGAGAATTGTAAATTTTGACATTGAAAGGTAAAGTTATTGATTTGGAAATTCATAGTGTTTTTTTTCACTGATGACAGTTATATACAAGATGTATTCATTCAAATAAATTTTACTGAGGTTCTCAATATCTGATTTTTTGTTTATGTTGTTTTTCCTCGTTTTAATTTCAGTCATTTCCAAAGAGAGACGTTTGTTTAAATTTTTTTCAATATGAAGAATTTTTGTGTTATTATAATCAATTGTATGATCATTTTCAATAGAATGCTTGGTTAATGCACATGAATTTTGTCTCATATTTCTACAGTCACTTTTGTGTAAAGCTATTCGTGTTTTCAAATTATTTTTTGTTTGACCAATATATTTTTTGTCACAATCATTGCAAGGAGTTTCGTACACTACATGAGATTTTTCAAAAATACTACTGTATTCATCAATAATGGCACTTATTACAAACAGATACTAGGAACTCCAATGGGAGCTACCATCTCACCTATTTTGGCTCAATATGTAATGGATGACTTATTAGACGAATGCATCCCAAAATTATCTTTTCAGCTTCCTTTTATAAGAAAATTTGTAGATGATATTATATGTGCTGTACCTATTGATGAGATCGAAAATATCAAAAATGTTTTCAACAGTTATGATCCATTAATACAGTTCACTGTAGAAAAAGAAAGAAACAATGCCGTACCATTTTTAGATACTCTTTTAATAAGAGATGAAAACAACAAAATCATATTAGATTATTACTTCAAACCAACCAATTCAGGAAAATACACGAGTTATCTATCAAGTCATCCACAAAAAATGAAAATTAATTTAGTACTCGCTCTAAAAAACAGAATTGAAAAGATTTCACATCCGTCACTCATTGATAAAAATTTGAAAATAATATACGATATGCTGTTAAACTGTTCTTACCCTCCAAAATTTCTAAAAAAACTTTTATACAATACAACTTCAAATATCATCGATAATACAGAAAACAATCGCAATGAAATTTCTACACACAAATACTGTTCTATTCCTTATATTCCAGAATTATCAAGCAAAATCATAAATGTATTCAAACAAGAAAACAATATCAAAATTTCACAAAGAAAAATAAAACCTTTGATCAAATCACATTCAAAATTGAAAGATGAAGATCCACTTTTTGAAAAATCTCATGTAGTGTACGAAATTCCTTGCAATGATTGTGACAAAAAATATATTGGTCAAACAAAAAATAATTTGAAAACACGAATAGCTTTACACAAAAGTGACTGTAGTAATATGAGACAAAATTCATGTGCATTAACCAAGCATTCTATTGAAAATGATCATACAATTGATTATAATAACACAAAAATTCTTCATATTGAAAAAAATTTAAACAAACGTCTCTTTTTGGAAATGACTGAAATTAAAACGAGGAAAAACAACATAAACAAAAAATCAGATATTGAGAACCTCAGTAAAATTTATTCATTTCTATTGAACAAATAAATACATCTTGTATATAACTGTCATCAGTGAAAAAAAACACTATGAATTTCCAAATCGATAACTTTACCTTTCAATGTCAAAATTTACAATTCTCATGTCTTATCTTTATATTTTATTTATCAAGAAAAACCTCAAATAGCACATGTATGTACCTATATTTTATATTTATACTTTTTTATGTCCATTTTATATTGTAGCCCTCGAAAAAGCTAATAAAAATTAGCGAAAGCTCAGGTAGCTAAAAAGAGTTATCATTTTCATTAGACCGAAGCCCTGATATAAAAAAATAACTTTGTGTACAAATAGACGGTCGAGAATACTTATCATCTATATATATATATATATATATATATATATATATATATATATATATATATATATATATATATATATATATATATATAGATTTTCCAACCCAACTTCGATGCAGGTATAAACAAAACATTGCTATACAATGAAAGAATGAAGGCTTTCACGGCCGGTGTTGATACATCGCAAGTTTTTTGGGCTTGAGGGCGCTGACGCCGCTGAAGATTCAGAATTCCAGGACACGGCTTTCAAGCCCGAAAAACTTGCAATGTATTGCTACACAATACTTATGTCATTTTAAGCATGAATATGATACATATATTGCAAGTGATTCTCAATCTGTTGAAAGAGGGATTCAAACTTGTTATATGAAGAGTGTATTCCAGTGGTAGCAAATCGAATCAGGTTATATAACAAACCACGAGGAGTCGCCAGATGTATCAGATCAAAATGAACAGGTCTTTCTCTGGAGTATTTGTGCTGTTTTTCTAGTAAATAGAGGCGGTTTGTGCCATACTTCCGAAACTTTGCTCGATGAAGGGGTCCTTCCTGTCCAATCAAAATTTTCGGTAAGAATATACATGTATTGCAGTATTAGCATGGGATATAATAGCTCAAGGGACGATCCTAACTGTCTCAGACTAGGGTTTGATCCTTCCGAGACATCTAGATGTCCCCTTATTGGGCATAAAAATCATATTGAGGAAGATACAAGTGACCTGACGGTGAGGTCAGTTGATGCAACGAAGAAAAAGTCATTACAGTACAAATAACCTGGAAATTGTGATTCATTGAAAGTACCAGTTTGAGTAGGGCTCAACTGCTTGGACTGAAATTATGAAAGGAAGGATGTAGTTTTATTCAAATGCACTTGAACATAAATAGTAATAAAAACTCAACGAAATGAAAGAAATCGTACACTTGAACCTTGAAGTTACATATTTATGTTTTTGTTACTGCTACTGTCAACTGGAAAAAATCTACGGGCAGGTGGATGACATAGTCCAGAAAATGAAGCTGAAAAAAATGGTGAAACCTCGCAATTTTTTCGTCCAGCACCAATTCGCACAAAAATTTGGGATTACGCTTATTTCACCTCCTAGTTCATTTCATATATTGTGCCGATGTACGCTTTTTGTTTTTAGGGGTGAAAACTACCCCTTATTGTAAAAAATTATAGAATATATTCATATATATATATTCTGGACTGAGGTGGCCTTTACTTGATGGAAATCCATAGTTATTACGCTATAAGGTAGACACGATTAAATTTCCACAAAATTTATTGTCTTCGCGACATGTTTCGGTACACTGTACCTTTATCAAGCGAATGTATTTGAACACTAAATTATTCTTCGCTAAAAGCTCCTTAAATATATCAGGGCCTACTCTAATTATCTATGATTCCTAGAATAATACCACTGACAATGATGATGATTCCTAACTGATGCTGATAACTGATACTGATTCCTAATAATAATTATGATATCGGACCATAGTTACTACTTATTGATTGAATAAGTTCAACAAAGGGGGAACTATTGAGATCCAATTGATCATTTAGCAAACAATTTGAATTTTTTAATTTATTGATTTCCAAAAATTCTAAATAATTAAGTCTAATGCCCTTATTTTCAACATGCAGAATTTCGAAATTTTTATCGAAGTCATGGCCTTCCTCCAAAATATGATTGGCATATGATGAATGAGTTGTTTTCTTTTCATAATTCATACGATGTTCACGTATGCGGTTTTTGAATGGTCTACCTGTCTGGCCAATATATACTTTGGAGCAAGATCCACAATTCAATTTATAAACTCCTGATTTTTCATCTTTTATTGTTTTATCTTTGTTATTCTTGATAAACCTTCCCAACGAACAGATAACACGTTGGGAAGGTTTATCAAGAATAACAAAGATAAAACAATAAAAGATGAAAAATCAGGAGTTTATAAATTGAATTGTGGATCTTGCTCCAAAGTATATATTGGCCAGACAGGTAGACCATTCAAAAACCGCATACGTGAACATCGTATGAATTATGAAAAAGAAAACAACTCATTCATCATATGCCAATCATATTTTGGAGGAAGGCCATGACTTCGATAAAAATTTCGAAATTCTGCATGTTGAAAATAAGGGCATTAGACTTAATTATTTAGAATTTTTGGAAATCAATAAATTAAAAAATTCAAATTGTTTGCTAAATGATCAATTGGATCTCAATAGTTCCCCTTTGTTGAACTTATTCAATCAATAAGTAGTAACTATGGTCCGATATCATAATTATTATTAGGAATCAGTATCAGTTATCAGCATCAGTTAGGAATCATCATCATTGTCAGTGGTATTATTCTAGGAATCATAGATAATTAGAGTAGGCCCTGATATATTTAAGGAGCTTTTAGCGAAGAATAATTTAGTGTTCAAATACATTCGCTTGATAAAGGTACAGTGTACCGAAACATGTCGCGAAGACAATAAATTTTGTGGAAATTTAATCGTGTCTACCTTATAGCGTAATATATATATTCATTTATTTATTTCCCAAGAAACATACATTATGTTTATAGAATATGGGTAGAAATAGTTGAATAATGATTGTTTCATGCTTTAGAATACAATTCCATAATCTTTCAACCTACCCTTGTTGAAAACTGCCCTTGAAAACATCGAAATTTTTATAATATGTCTTCGAACTTTAGAATACACTGGTGAGAAATCAACGAAATATATACTCACACACGCGAGCAGATGTTTCTTCTCTTCCTTTCTCTGAATAGAAAAAGTGGAACATATTACGTATAACGGCCGAATATACCGGTTATGTAGATTACTACGCTCCGAAGCAAGTAATTCAAATTTAAAAAAAAAAAAAATGATCGGTTTTTTAATCATAGCTCCTTCATTTTAGGTGATAGAAATTTTTTTTTCAACGATTTTGTAAAGCTTTTCAAGAGCTATAAGATCATGTGAATTGAATTACCTGAGATCCCTCAATTTTAAAATGGGGGGGGGTTTAAAGCGCTTGAATAAGGTGATGTTCGATCGTAAATGTAGGTGTTAAATGGCTATATCTCGCCGACTATTCACTGTATGAAAAATCTGCACACAGGGAAATTTTTGTAATTAAAAAAGCTACAATTCAGTACTATGTCGTTTTTTTCGTATCTTTAGTATTTTGGGGGATATTTTTAAGGGTAAGAAACACGAAATTGAAAAAAAATAGTTTTCTCTTCAAACTCTAATTTTTCTGAAATTAGGCATTTTATATTGGTCAAACTTCGTGGGTGTATTGATAGTACATATATAAAGAGAATCACAGGGGGGTGGCAATCAACTCCAGTTGAGGGGTACTTTGGGGGTTGTTTTCACAGATTTTTTTCGTAGAAAAAATAATGTACCCATCTTATTTTGATCATAAGTCGGTCAATTTTCATGCTAGGAAGACATTTTATTTTGTTTGAAAGCTCCAATTGGTTACTTCAAGAAAGATCCTAAGAGCTTTCTTCGAAAAATGCGGATTTTTCTCGCTTTGAATCTTCCAATTTATACATTTGACGAAAAAGGCTAAGCATTAATTTGCTGTATCTCAGTTCGTATGTCGTAGAGAAATTAAAAAAAAATTTTTTTTTGGTTTTTCAAAAGCTACAATTTGGCTCTCGTATGCTTTTTTGACAGAAAGGCATATTTTTAGAGTTATTCGCAAAAAACCATTTCAAGAAGTCGATTTTTTCGTCAAAAAACTGTTACTTTCATCTTCGAATAACTCAAAAAATATTACTTTCACGAAAAAAAAAAGGAATAGAGCATTTTTTCTTTGGAATTACTCCTTCCGTTGATACCTACAGTTAAAATGTGATAAAAAATTTCCTCCCCCGAGATGGGGTGACAACCACCCCTAAGGCTCTAGCGTACAGCGGCATGATATAGAAAATGATCCTTCAGCTATTCCCTACCTTCTGTGAAAATTTCAGGTAAATCCACGGTGGACGAAAAAATTGCGAGCCAAAATGCTTCATTTCCTGGACTAACAGGGTCAGCGTAAGGGGCTAATGGTATTTACAAATTCATGTTACAGGCGTCATCATTCATGCGGACACAATGGTGTACTAATTGTATCGCCAGATATCATCGGGGAAATGTTGAAACAATTGAGTGACACAGCCACTCAGGCGTGATTTCCCGGAAAACGCTAGCGCCCAACTATTTTCAAGGGAAACGCTGATGGGACCAGTCAGTTCCCTAAACAATTCGCCCCGATAAGCCCCGCAGATATTGCGAATATTTAGGTGAACTCACCGTCTCGCAGAACTCGGTTAAATTCAACGATGCGGAATTAATTGCGTATTTCCGGAGGTGTCCAGATCGTCTTCATGATAAAGGTGTAAAGTTGGAACTGTAGCAATAAAGTACCTGGAATCAACCGAGTTGGCCGTAACTAGTACAAGTAGTCCCTATATTGGCCCTGGGGGAATTACCTGTTCCAGACGGCTTCGCAGTTCAAGATTCCTTCACGCTCGTAAATTCCCTTCATCTTCTCTATCTTTACACATAATATATTTCCCGTTGGATTGAATAGCGTGGGATACACGTGGATAGCAGATGAATGAGGTTTTTACTCTAGGAATTATTTGTATAGCTGTCGTTTTTTCGTTCCTTCTGTTTCTTCTTATGTGTTCATTCAACGTTATATTATAATAGTTATTTATGATATGAGTGCTAAAAGTGATATTTTATTTTGTGAGAAGGGAAGTTTGTTCCATCCCTTCAAACAAAATAAAATCACTTTCAGCAGGTATGTCATACACTATTTTTTCTGCAAACACCATTGAATGTCCAAATTAACGCATACCTATTTTACATTGATCAATTGCCAAAATAATAGCCTCAAGATTAACACTTTCGAATCCAATTTCATCTAATCTATTCATGAAACAAGTTGCCAAGGTAATCAAAAACAGAATTTGTTGATTTGTCTTTGTTGACAACTAACGTCAATAAATCACGAATTATTCTTTCTCGTTCCTTCGTTCCTCGATGGAAGTGATCCAGAAAATGAATTTTTCGGCAACCGTCTGGGAAGTGGGTACTTCCCGGACGCTTTTTCTTTGAGAAAGTAGCATTTTTCCGGCCTAGTCCGGGAAATACGTACTTCCCGGACTAGGCCGGGAAAATGCTACCTTCTCAAAGAAAAAGCGTCCGGGAAGTGGGTCGGTTGCCGAAAAAATAGTGTACGCAACACGACCGAAAATAGTTTTTTTGGACTCGCAGACTTCCAGGACTCGCTACGCTCGTCCTAGAATTTGGTCCACTCGTCCAAAAAAACAGTATTTTCCGGACTTGTTACGTAAATTACTATTCTACCGCCGGAAATTGAAGAAGCTGTCAATATTTGAATAATTGAATTATTGCCTAGTCAAAGCGACAGTACGAGTTTTCATACGATCGTTTCTTGAAATGGTGTGATCGGAAAAATATCAGTGGCAAAGTGTTTCTTGCATACTTTGAAGAAAAGTCCAAATTATGGAAGTCGTCAACGTTTTGGTTGAATTCTATGTTGAAGTCGATGAAGAACATAAACAATCATGACATAAGCAGATATTACAAGCTTTTGGCTTTTTTGAAGCGAAAGGGTGAAGGATATCCACCGAAAAAGTCAAATCACTTTTAGCATTAGTGCTAAAAATGATTTACTTTTAACACCAGTGTCATAAAATGGCATTTTAGACACTGACAGCATGCGTCAAAAATTATACTTTTACTAATAATTGTACAAAAAAATATTTTCATACACCCGTACCATAATAATACATTTATACGTTCATAATGAGGTCCATTATAAAACGGATTGAAAATCTGTATAATAATGAGTTCATTATGATACAGATGTCATTACGATGACAGATGTTTAAACATTTGGAAATCCAAATCAGTGGCGGAAGGCCTAATTGGAACTACCATTACGATGACAGATTTTTAATCAATTGAAATTCCAATTCAGTGGCGGGAGGTGGCATTGAAAATTCGGTTCAGAATCATGAGCGCCGTTACAAAATATGTTAGGGGGAGACACATAACAAAAAATGTTGGTGTGGGGCACATTTTTTCAAATCAAAGTATTGCATTAAATTGAAATGAAAATCCTTTTAAACAATACTTACGAGTGTAGTTAAGAAAAAATCGCAAAATCAAGTCGATATCGTGTCTTACGTGGTGTATGGAGTGGAAAATCTAAAATTCAGGGGGACGCCCGCCCCCCCTCCTTGCCCTCAATAAACGGCGCCCTTGTTCAGAATAGAATCAGCATTTCCAATAAAATATTATTGAACTATTATTGAGACTAGCAATAATAAAATACACTTCCGGATCAGTGGGGTCTTAGAAAGAAATATAAATATAATATTCATAGTTCTTCATTATTTATCGGGTGTAGAAAGGAAGCGTATGAAACTCTCATGTAATGGTTATAAATATACTCGCATGAACTCAACTTTCGGCTCGTTTCGTATCCCGGTTAATGCTCGTGTTGTAATAACCATCATAACATGATCGTTGCATAATAGTTATGATATAAGTGCTGAAAGTGATATTTTAGTCCGTGAGAAGGGAAGTTTGGGACACGACGTCAAAGACGGAGTGTTCCATCCCATCAAACAAAATGAAATTACTCTATGTTGAAGTCGATGATGAACATAATAATCATGACTTAAGCAAATACTACAAGCTTGTGGCAGAGGGTTATATAGAAGACTCGCTACAAAGGAAACGGAACATTGCGGATCAAATTTTGTCGAAAACTTCGGCGGATAACATTGTTCTCTGCCCTGGTACAAGCTTCACCAAAATGAATTCTGTTACATCTACCAATGAGACTGGCCATGGGGTTTCTTATCATAATTGTAGTTTCACTAATTGTACGTTTAATGGAATGAACACTTCATTTTGAATTATGTTTTTATATTTTCTCTACCACGATTAGCACTAGTGCTAAAAATGATTTACTTTTAACACCAGTGTCATAGAATGGCATTTTAGACACCGGCAGCATGCGTCAAAAATTATACTTTTACTGACGTTTGTAAAAAAAAATCTTTTTCTACACCCGTACTATAATAATATACTTATATGCCCATGACCCGTTTCATAATGACATCCATTAAGATAAAGGATACAGATTTTTATTCAATTGGAAATCCAGTGGCGAAAGGCTATATTGAAAATTTGGTTCAGATTTGAATCAGCAGTTCCAATATGATATTGAGTAAACGATGAGTTTGGAACCTTTGAAACTTCTTCTAGAGATGAATTACCCTAACATCAAAGTGATATTTTTGCACTGGGCTCTCGTTTCGCTAACAAGGTTAGCATCTTCAGGAGAAAAAGGTTGGTACTGTATGTTTGTATCAATTGGGGTAATTGATCTCTATAAAAATAATACTGAGACTATCAATTAAGAAATGAATGTAAATATTTCTTCCACTCCCAGGTCAGTGGAACATGGGAAGAACTTTTCAAACTGCACAATGAATAATCGTAATATTTTTGAGAAATCGAATTATTATTATTACAATTTTTATGTTCAATTTCAATATGAATAGAATGTCTATAGTTTTCCTATATTCATGGTTATACCCGAGGAAATAGCATTAAACACAACTGTAGAATACGAATAAATACCGTTATTGTGCCCAAATATAAATATAATATTTATATTCTTCACTATTTATCGGGCGTGAAAAAAATAGCGTATGCAGTTCTCATGTAATGATTATTAATACACAATCGTTACCCAATATACTATTTTCTACTCCCACTATTCAAATCCGTTCGTTACCTACCTCCCAGTTGTTGGGTAATGACTCATTTAGAATACACGTGTCTCCTAAATTGATGGCGGCCGCTTCCGATTTTTTTTTAATGATCCAATGGAATATGTGTTACATTCAACCCGATGAATTTGATCTCGTGGCTACATTAAATTGTACAATTACCGAATTAAGAGAATTCCTGCTCTTAATTCTTCTTAAAATTGAATCAAAAATCATATTTTAGGAAATTTATTGTTCAACAGTGCCTCGTCGATCGTTGAACATGGGTGATACTGAAGAAATTTATGCTACAATACCAGATTTTACCGCACAAGCTTGGTGAGAAAAGAAAAAGTATAGTACGCAACTCGAGGATAAGGCCAATTACGTGCCCTAGCGAATTACCGCACTCGGCTAAGGCCTCGTGCTCACAATTTTTCGCTTGTGCGTAATAGACTACTTATCCCCTTTGTAACGTAATATACTATTGATGCAGGTCAAAAAGCTCATTCCATACCTACAAAAATCTTGCTGAAAAGTATAAGTATGACAATTTTATGATCATGATTATACAATTCGTGTAACCACCACAAAGGGGGGCAATGAACACAGAAAAACACAAACATATATTATGGATCGTGTTAATCATAGATACAAACGTGTGGTGTTTTGTACAGGGTGACCCATTTGAAATGAAAGTACCCTTATAAAATGTATATCTTCATTGGGACAATCTATTAGAATATCGAATTCCATACTAATTTTCGGAAGAATCTGAGGGTCAGATCAGTTTTGAAATGGTTTAGGTAAATCGATTGGTATGTCTTTTCAGTTTTATTCCCTTGTAACTTTTTTAACGACGAACCCATTTTGACAGTATTTACCGCTTCAAAACTGAGTGATACCAGTGGTGTGGTCGGAATTTTGAATAAAAATACTTTTTTGATATTTGATTAGAAGAACAATAAAAGTTCCTTCATGAATATTGGTTCAGTAGAATTCTTGAATTCCTTCCTGAGGAAAAAAATTAAGCTTCTCGATTAGCCTTATAAGGATGATTCTATTTCAAATGGGTGACAGTGTAGAAATAAAAAAAGGAAAATATAAAATCGATAGAATAGGAAACAATTTCTTTCCCAATCATTCTGAAATGTGCTCATTCCTAATCAACTTTCATATTGAAAAGTGACCAACTGTTCACTCAGAAGAAGACGGAGTCGGCAAATCACTTTGCCGACCTTTTGGCACTTTCTCGACTACGTCTTCTTCTTTCATTCGAAATGTCATTCTGCCCACTGGAATTCATGAAGTGTACAGCGTAAATTAAACGAAGAGAGATATCACAGACAAGAATGACATATTATTATCTCAGTACCAAAAAGAGAGACAAGATATAGGTACTCAGTTCCCCAAGCACAAGATTCTGCTCTCTGGTCGCTAGAAGCCACCTCTATTTTTCTTCTCGGAAATGCCGTTGATATTTCAGTAAGTAATCCAAACCTTATTTGCACTTATCCTCGTGAAGTATAACAAAAATTGATGGGATATAAACGCATGCCAAACACGTTCATTAAAACTCAACGTAGACAAATGACTTTCACAAAGAATGACAAATATTGACATTTCTGGAAGCGTCATGAAGTTCGTTTATGTGCAATTCCTACTTGAAACACAGAATGTGCTGAAATCAATCTCACCAATAATTATTTTTACTCATTTTACGAAATTATTTCGAATTATTGTGAATAAAATGGCATGCAAATCTCGCTGAGCAATATATTTTTCTTTCTGCCTTGTAATATACAATTGTCGTTTACCAGAAATGATATAAACTGCTTGAAAGTTCCATCACTATGTATATTGGGAATCTATAGTGCTGGGGATGGTGACAAGCACGGGCGTAGCCAGGACAGGGCAGGGGGGGGGCTGCTGCCCCTCCCCCCATCTGGGTATAAGCGCTTGGTCGTAGAGTTCCCAACCCGAAGAATGAACCATTAAGAAATGAACTCTTTCATAACAATTTTTAACACTGTCAGTGACAGGAATCAACCTTGCATAAGCGGTAGACACCCATCTCTAGACCGGGCTGTAGATGTTGGCGAACCCAATACTTACCTCTACACAATGGAATGCGGGGGTCCTAGGTCCTAGACAAAAGACGGATGGCAGGGATGATACTGCCTATAGTCCGTTCATAATTTGTCGATAGCACAAAATGAGGGCCCAAGTCATAAAACGGTCGTAAAAGTCGTAAAATCATAGGCGGAGGTACCTGAGGTGTTTATTCATTAAAATTAATGGGGAGCTTAGTAATATAAAGCTTCAGTTTATATTCGAAACTCGACTTGAAAGGGTGAAGTTGTTACGAACGAAAATAATTTTTGGTTTAGTACATTTTTTAATCGCATTTAATTTACGGCTCGTTGGTGTTTCGGCGTCTACGGCAGTAATTAACGTCTCTAATATTTATTTTGCGAATTTTGTGCAGTGCGTGAGTAACTCTTTTTCATATTCCTACAAACATATACGTACCTTTCGTTTCTGCTTGTTTTGTTTGATTGCTTGCGATGGCTTCGTCATCATCATCAACATCATCAAGTTTTACACCGGTACTGTTGCGTACAGTCAGTAAGTCTGTCTATTCACCAAGAGAGAAGACTATTGTTTTGAACGTTCACGATGCTCTGGTTTCTCAGAATCCCACAAACACTGTTCAGAACATAATCAAGAGTTGTGCCAACATGAAAAGAAGAAGAAAAAAACAAGGTATAGCTAACCCAAATACAAACGAGTACTTAAAGAGGGGGATTGATGAATTTGCCAAAAATGGTATTCGAAGGAAAATTCACGAATTTTTTTACAAAAAAGAAATACCCAACTTGAACAAAATTTTACAAGAAGTTAGAGACGACCCGGATTTGCCTCATGTCGGATGAACCAAATTGTGGCAAGTTTTAAAAGAATTAAATTTCCGGTGGGAGAAATCAGACCGAAAATCACTTTTGATTGACCGGGAAGAGATAATATGTTGGAGAAGAAAGTATCTAAGATCTGTACGAAAATTTCGGGCTGAAGGAAGGCCAATTTACTATCAGGGCGAAACGTGGGTAAACGCAGGTCATACTCTCACAAAAATTTGGTCAGGTTAAAATATATCAAGCTCCAGGCAAGCCTTTATGGAAGGTTGGTCTACTGGTATTTCCCCACCCTCTGGTAAAGGCAGTAGATTAATAGTTTCTCACATTGGCAGTGAAAGAGGATTTTCTAAGCATGGTTTGTTGGAATTTCAATCCAAAAGCACAAAAGACTATCACGAGGAGATGACAGCTGATGTTTTCGAAGAGTATTTTGAGCAGATGATTGAACATATACCACCAAACTCAATTACAGTATTAGATAATGCACCTTATCATTCACGACTAGTAGAAAGACTTCCAACGACTGCGTGGAAGAAACAGGATATCATTGACTGGCTGCGGAATAAGTCCCTGCCTTACGAAGATGGAATGGTTAAAGCAGAACTTTCAAAAATTGCCCGGCAACACAAATCTAAGTTCAAGAAATACGTAGTTGACAAAATGGCGGAAAGACGAAACATCACAGTCCTTAGACTTCCACCCTACCACTGCGAATTAAATCCAATTGAACTCATTTGGGCACAAATGAAAAGCTATGTGGCTAGAAAAAATACGTCATATAAAATACAAGCTGTACGTGAATTGTTATATGAGTCTTTACAACATATTACAGAACAAAATTGGCGAGATGCAGTAAGACATGTAATAGAAGAAGATCAAAAAATGTGGGATCTTGACAATATAATTGATGCGACTGTAGAGACACAACCGCTAATTATTAAACTGCAAGACGACTCGGATTCCGAAGATGATCCTGTTTATTTTGAATTTGAATAGTTTTGTAAGTAATCGTAGTTTATATCATTTAAAAATAGGTATTAATTAAATAAATGTATCTTTTACAAATTGCAAGTAACTTATTATTTTTGAATAAAATAAAGAAATTTTATTAAAATAAAAATACAGTTTACAGTACCTACAGTTCAAGAATATTAATATATATTCATTTATTTGAAGTAACTAATGTTTTAATCATATACTCTACGACACTGGTCAGTCATTTCCACTCAAAATACCTACATAATCGGATTAAAAGTTTTATAGCTGTATTGTATTTCTTCAGATACAAGGTGGGTTAGTCGAAAACATCTTAAACTGCCAGTGTCAGTTTGGTTTTTGTTATTATATCATATTAGCTGTCCTCTCTGTATTTCAGTTCTCTAATGAGGGTCAAACTTGCAGTGAGCTATCAACAAATTATGAACGGACTATAGGCTTGACGACGGGTAGGTAGACGGCCAGAAGGGTAGTAAATTCAACAGTTCCTGTTATCTTCTCTCTGGTTCCTGTTCTATGTACAACAGAGTACATTCATCTATGAAACTCAGTATACCTACGTTTCTTTGATAGTCTCGAAACTCGAACGCATCTCTATTGTGTACAAAGACAATAGATGTTTATTGTTTAATTATCGTGACATCGCCTAATCTAACTTAATTAGTGCTTGTTTTTCATATAAATGAAAATGGATATATGAAAATTTTTTCAGGGTAAGTGATTTATATGTAACCCAATGTTAACGATATTTTTTAAATAGTTGCACATACAGTATCTACATAAAGTTCGACTTTATTTTAGGATGTAGGTATAGTAGGTCGTATAAATTTCTGTTCCTTCTATTAATAATTTTTATTACCAAGAAGCGATTGTGAAACAACAAATATACTTGATCTGTTGTAAAATCATTTATTACATTTGAATTTATGGCACATGCCAGAATTACCCCGGATCAAATTTATTTTATTATTATTATTCGTTAGCAATTTGTTGATCATTATTTATTTTAAAATTGGTTGTGTATTTTTCAGCAACTTTGAAGAGGAAAAGAGAAGATACGACTACTAGTGAAAGTGAAATTGAAATAGAAAAGCTCGACAATATACCACAGACCTCTAAACGGTTTGTGTATGCTGAGTGTACACAAAAAAATGGTTCAAGAAAATAGGGACGTCATTGAAAGTGGAGTTTTGAAACGGTTTTGCGAAGAACCTCGTCGGTTATTATTAGTACATTGAAAATTCATATATATTTTCATTTAATAAACATTTGTATCATACTCATTATTAGTTTTTCCTTTCCTGCCCCCCCCTGAACAAAATCCCGGCTACGCCCTTGATGACAAGAGTACAATAATTCCGCATTACATAACTATGTTTCATACCCAGCGCGGCATCTAAAAATTGACCGCCTGCAGGGTATAACGCAAACAAAATTTTATTCATTCATTTTGGGCTTTAAAACACAGCCATACGCAGTATACGCACTATTAGAATATTAACAAATAGTTCAGTGACACTCTGTGTATGAATAATTTCATATTTCCAGAATACGATATTCAAAGCCTATGACGTATTCGAGGTTTTCTGGAGAAAATGTGTAAAGTATTCCAGACAGAAATATGATAGAATAGTGGAAAAATTTTGTATCGTCACTCAAGAGATATTTTGCCTGACGTATGTGATCATTTTTTCCAACAAAAATATTTCCTTACATTGTATGAATCATCTTCGACCTTTTTTTGAGATTGGCTTCTTTCTGTCTAAAACAATAACATTAATAATTAAATATTGAAGATAGTTAGATGTTAATACTTTTTGATTCATGGTGGACCAATATATGCAGAATCCCTACCGAAATCAACACTTGGCCTCAATTGGTCGAAGAATAACCTGTAAAAAGTCTGGAGTGAGTAATTGTGCAACCCGTTGTCGATATAACCTCTACGCAGTCTCCAACCACAGTGGAACAACAAATAGTGGTCACTACACTGCTTACTGCCGACCCCTTTCTGGCAGGAGTGTGGCATAAGTACAACGATTCCTGTGTATTACCAATTTCCTCGAATTCTTTTTTGAGTGGCGAGACATATATTCTTTTATATGAACAGAAATCAACTGAGAAGACCTAATAAGGACGCAAAATCTCATCAAAAACAAAGACATTCGAATATTACACTCGCGCCCAAATAATAGGGGAGCCCAAGAGGAGGGATTTCGGGATTTAATTAATATACAGGGAGATACCTTGTACCCCTTTGAGTACTTCGCCATATATATATATATATATAACGGCCCTTCTAGGATAAAGGATCAGATTAGTAAAAAAAAATTGATCATCTGAAATTCTCAAGCGCGTCAGATTGAAGTAGGGTGCGTTAGTTACATCCTGAAACGTGTATATTCTACTAATCTGACAATTCGAAAGTGACCTAAAGAAGGAGGAGGGCTACAAAGTTGAAAAAAAAACGTCATCTCGACATTCTCGAGCGTGGCTATTCTTTTATTTTGAAGGAAATAATTAAAGAATCACAAAAATTATATGATCTGACGATTTCCTCAAGCCGAAATAATAAAAATTCTTCGATAAAGTTTAATGCGCGTAGCTGCGTGATGCTTATATTCCCCTCTCCGCGTTTCTATTTCTCTCCCACCCTTTCTTTATCTTTTGCTCTCTCACTCCGTCCCCAATCTGGTTTCTTTTGCCATGACGCCATGACAGTTGATCACATAGACTCGTTCGTGGCATGATATTCAAGGAATATCCAACGTTTTGAAATTGAAAAAATTCAATTGCCTTTAGTTATTCTCTTACAAATACAAGTATTTTACTAAAAAAACATACACTTTTCCATTTTCATGCTTTTTCCCGAGCTTTTCAATTATTTGAGTTCAATGATTTGACAAAATGATAAAAAAAAAGAATTCAAATTTACAGAATAGGTGAATCCCTCCAGATAATCGCCAGATTATGATACTGCAACGTCTAGGGCGTTAAGATGAACCATATATATCTTAATCTGACGCGCTTGTGTATTTCAAAATGACGATTATTTTTTCACATTCTTATAACGGCCGCGAGTCTGCGTCACATCCAAACCGTCAGATTATTATATAGGGGTTCACTTAACATCCCCTCAGAAAATCTTACGCGCTGGAGTTTTTTTTTTTCATTTTCAATCCTTCCGTACGACCCCCCCCCCCCATCATGGAAACAATCAGATTAACCACACGTACCTTTTAAAATGTGTAGGACATAGATGATGTCAATATCTGACGCGCCCGCTCCCCCCACCGATGAAAAGGTTTACATTATATAATTTTTTTCCTTTTTATCATCCAAGCTTCGCAACCCAATATGTCTCTATGACGCTGGAGTAAATCCCGATTCAGCATCGTGGGCTCTCCTGTAGTAGGAGAGCCCACGATGCACAACTCAAAATAATTACACAAAACTCATTTCTAGTTCCCCAAAGAACGCTTAAAGCGGATAAATAAACAATAATTGTAGTTCCTGAAGTTAACGTCACAGTAAATCCCCTCGAAGGCCTGGAGAACGATAAGGAAATTCAGGTATAATTCCGGCCGGTCTTATTATTCTCTCGGCTCACGTTTTTATGGAACTACTAAAACACTAGTTACGCCACTGCAGATGAGGAACCACTGCATAATTTAATGCGCCGACGGAGTTTTCAACCCCTTGAGTATTTGTTTGGATACCCACACCCGATGTACAAGGGGTGACCCATAAATTGGGCTCAGTGCAGTGGTCCACTTACCTACTCAACAGGACTACAGCATTAAGTTTGAATTCGAAATTTTTTAATGCAACGTATCAGTATTCCCATACAAAAAGGCAATGCTATATCTATCTTAGGTTCTATTCCTGCAAATAAAAGTTTTGATGGAATATTCAATCATCCACAAATAATGCACGAATACACTAAATCTGAAGAAGTAATAAGTTCTTCCATTTCGACATCCAGAATGATACCAAGCAGTCCCAGTTCAAGTTTCAGTTTCACTGAAAGAGGTAACTATCGTCGCAATGACTTTTCAGAGGAAAATGGAACTAGTGAAGGCATTAACTCCACTCATGTAAATATCGAACATCCTGATATACTGTCGCCTGCAACTCATTCATGCCCAGTATGTGGAATTGTTATGAACTATGACAAAGATAGTGAAAAAGCTGCCCAACACTTTGGATCGCATTTTCCTGCTAGATCTTCTCAACCTGGTGAAAAGGCAGCAATTCGTCCTGTGGTAATACCAGTGAAAGAAATGACGATGTTCCAAGCCATGGCATTGAGACATGCGGCATACTATCAGGAAAACTAGTGATGGATGAGTTGATCATAACTCATATGATTTCACCAAAACAGAATGGAACATCGGATTCTTGTATGACAATGAACGAGGAAGAAATATTTGATTACCAAGATCAACATAATTTAATAACAATAGGGTGGATTCATACTCATCCTACGCAAATAGCATTTCTTTCAAGCGTGGATCTTCACACTCATTGTTCCTATCAATTATTGATGCCCGAAGCTATTGCAAAAGTATGCTCGCCAGAATATAATGAAACTGGCTTATTTAAATTAACCTCAACCCATGGTTCACAAACTGTCCAAAGAGTTGATTTCATCCACATCCCACGGATCCACCACTTTTCAAAGTTGCTGAACACGCCCGAATTGAGAACAGTGCACCATTAGAAGTTTTGGATTAACGTAACACTTAACAGTTTTGTAGTTTTTATTTGCAATAAAAATTCATATGTATATATATATATATATATATATATATATATATATATATATATATATATATATATATATAAATCTCGAATCTTCATTATCGTCATATTATAATTGAAAGGTTTTTTATTCATTCACTTTTTATTCGAACCCATATAAACATCAAATAATTAGGGAGGGAAATTCAAATATAAAACCGTTCACCATTGATCGAAACGAAATGTGACATTAGACAACACAACAGTGAATTTATAGGCATCAATATTCATACTGTGTTAGTGGTAAATATTTCAAACCTGTATACCTGTGCCGATTGCTAGTGAATCCAGATATGTAGTGAATTTCAAACGATGACCGAATATAGATACATTTATGATGACAGCATATTTTGCATCAAATCTCGATTTTACGTACGCAGAGATCAAAGAAAAAGTATGTTATATGATGTATTCATGCCCATAACATAGATTGGTATTTAATTCGAAAATAATGAACATTGAGCTGTATAGAAATATAGCATTTACGTTAAAATGATCCTTATAACAATGGAAACACGAATTTGGAGATACACTATCCCTTATCATTATCTCGCATCATTGTTTTCGTATTTTCGCATCCCTTGAAATACGAAAAGACCCTTCACGGGTGTATTTCTAAACGTTTTTGCACTTCGATACCATAAAATACAAGTAAGTAGTTAGTTGTTTTAGCTACTTCTATGGTCTGTATAGCAAATGAATTTGGAATGCTTAAGGTAAAAAACATGGGAAACGTCACCTGACATCATCTAAAGCTTGCGCTGAATGGTCGCGTTTGAACGACTCAAATCTATTCTATATTTTGAATTCCACTTCGAAGAATAATTTGAAATTTTTCAAGACTATTTTTTTTTTGTATCTTCGTCAAGAAGAAGTAAATGATTCATTCATGACATAACGAATAATCATGCATAGTCTCTATTCTCGAATTAATTTCAACATCGTTGTCTCGAAATTGACAGTACTCTCTCCCGTTTCGAATGTCCACCCCTCTTTGTCTTTTCCCATACCAACATTCATAGGACTAAACAAAGTGCCAGTTTCTTCGTAAATTATATCGAGGAAGATTCTCTTCAGTGCTTTGGACGAACCCAACCAAAGAAAATTAAAAAGTATATCAAACTCACCACGGTCAGCTTACCATCTGAATGAATCTAGTGTGAAGGTAAAAGCTATTGAAAGAAATCGAGAAACATCTGAAACATCGAATCAACAGGAATCTATACAACTAGTTCGTGGCTCTGTGAATCATATGATCGTGCAAGACACCATATTTTGCCGGATCGTATGTTCTCATGATGTTCTTTGAAACGTGTTTCGATATTTTACTGCTTTTGAACAATATACTTTTGGATACAATCTTCACACAAAATATTGATATGTTCTCGTAGAATTCAAGCGGAATAACACTCGGAATTTGTTAGCTTACAGGTGATATGGATACGCGCTTGCTTTGTAATAAAACAGTTTGGAAGTGGTAACGTTACTATTCAGTAGGGACAAGAAATCACGTAGAACCCATTTTTTCTGGCAGCCGTTCGAGCCGAAATGTGGTAATGTCAGCCCCGAAGGAGTGAATGGCTTGAGAATCTTTGGCTGAACAGGAATCAACACAACGAGTTGTGGGCGTACAAATATAAAAGTATTTTATCTGCTTCATATTGGATTTATTACTCGAATCGAATGTGTATGCGATGTTCTTTGGAACGGGTTCAGATACTTCATTGTCTTTGATCAATTTGAATTTCGCTGAAACCTCAAATACAAATTCCATATATTCCACACTCCTTTGTTATCCTTTTGCTTCTGTTTTTCGAATACCGCTACGAAAACGTTCCTTAAATGTGTTCCTTGTGGACCTCAGCTGATTCGACACTGAAAATTAACTAACTCCTTAGTAATAGGAATACATTGGAATACATTAGTTGAGAATTGATAATCTAACTTATCAGTAGAGGTGCGAAAAACCTCAAATATGTAAACGAATTATATCAATATCTAATAAAGTTGTGGTCATATGAAATCATATTTCTGACTGGGGGATACTATGTTATGCTTTTTCATTTCTCATACAGATCGGGTGTATTCACGATGTTTTTTGAAGAGAGTGTAGCTACCTCATTATTTTTGACCAATATACTTTTCATTATATATTTTGGAAAAAATTCCAAACATTTCCGTTTTTTCATTTTGGTTCTGCCCATCGCTCATTTTCACAAAAATTCTCTCATCTCTATCCCTCGTAGCATTCGATACTCGTAATTCGTTAGCTTATAAGGACTGGAGACACACCGCCGTGCTTGGTAATAAAACAGTTTGGAAGTGAAAACATTACTGTTCAGTAGAGGCGAGAAATCACTTGAAACGTATTTTTTTCTGGCAGTGGATCGAAAATCGTTGGTTCAAAAGGAATCAGCAGAACAAAAGATATCAGTTGCGAAACATAAAATCATCTGCATTTCATCTGCATCACATTGAATTTCTTTTCAACCGGATCGAATGCCTATGCGAAATTCTTTGGAACCAGTTTTGTTACTTCACTGTCTTTGACCGATGTAGATTTCGCTTCAACCTTCAGTACAAATCACATACATTGCACATTTCTCTGTTGTTCATTGTTTTGTTACTTCACTGTCTTTAACCGATGTAGATTTCGCTTTCACCTTCAGTACAAATCACATACATTGCACATTTCTCTGTTGTTCCCAATGTATTTTTGTTTTTCGAATATTGTCAGGAGAAATGTCCTGAAATATTCCCCTTCTGGAATTTAATCGGTCGGAAACAAGAAACTAGTTAGCTTGTGAGTCATGCTATACGTACTCAAAAAAAACAGTAGTCAAGAAGTGATATCGCCACTTCTGTAGTGGTGCAAAATAACCTTGAATAATTCAACAGGCATTAACACAAAAAAATATATCTGTTTCTCATAGAGTTGTAGTCCTATCATAACATGCACATTTGTATTACACTGGTCAATTTATTATCTGATTCGAATGTGTTCACGGTGTTCTTTGAAACGAGTGTAGATATCTCCCTGTTTTCGACCGATGTAATTTATATTTTATTTTTCAGAACAAATTTCAATCATACAGATTTTTCCGTTTTTCGAATTTTGTTTTTGTTTATCGTCTATTTACAAGCAAATAACTAATCAGCATCCCTCGTAGCATTCAACCGGTTCAACACTCGACATTTGTTAGCTTATAAGTACTGGAAACACGCGCGTGCTTCGTAATAAAACAGTTTAGAAGTGATAACGTAACTTTTTAGCAGAGGCGAGAAATCACGTAAAACACATTTTTTCTGACGGCGGATCGAGCAGTTTTTCGAAATGAGGTGATGTCAGCCCTGGAGGATTGAACGGCGTGAGCGTTTGTCATACATCGCTCTTGATATTAGTTTTTGATGAGTCACGATAGGGGAGGAGAAGCGATATTTTCATTAACGCCCACGGTGAACGGTCCCTGTTTTCGGTGTGGATTTATTTCTATTTCGTTCCATTCGCGTGTAACGGATTGAGATGATATATTCCTATCGTTTTGTATTTCAAATATAGGAACGGTCATGAATTTCTCAAATTCGTCAGATGCGAACGATTTGTAAATTATATGTCAAGCACTCCGTCAAAACACTCACTGAACATTGCAACAATGAACAATGCAACAGTTTCTTTACAATATGATATGTTCCATTATCGTAAGATGTATGTTATAGAGATGTTATAGCGAAATGTCATAACAATGTATATTGTAACATTGTTTTGACATTTAACAACAACGTATATGATACCATAATATGATATTTTTTCCACATAACGGTTATATTTGATAACTAAGTTATATTTATTAGTGATATGGAAAAAACATAAAGTGGTTATGTTTTTTGGCACCATAGTTCCAGAAATGGTTCTGGAATATAAAAAAAAAAGAACACGAAAAAATATATGTTATGAAATAACAAATATTACAAGAAGTAATATATACGAATTCTAGAAATGAAAGCTATATTTTTTTAAGAAGAGGAACCTAGGTTAACGTTTCATTATTTTTCCATCCGGTTTCTTTTCTCTGTTCATAAAACCTCTGCTACATCTGCATCTGAAAATTATTAATAAAATTGAATCTAAAGTCGAAACGCAAGGTTCTCCTTTCTTTCGGAAGGTGTGGGCCATTCACATTTCACATAACTTATATATTCTACAAACTTTTTGTACATAGGCACGAGCTTTCGATTGTCGAGCCTCTTTTTTACATCTCATTCCATCTCCTTCGAACTTTTTTCATAACGAGCCGTTGTGGGGATATATTATAACCTATTTCAAGACGACATTTTATATCTAAATGAAAACCAAACATTTTACTCCAACCTTATGATAAGCTTCATCGGTCATATTAGCCTTTGGTTTCCACCATCGTCTACAATAACGATACTACAAAATATTACTTCAAAGGCATAAAGAACTAGTAAACAGAAGCGGAAGAGTAACCTAACCTTTAACTGTGTCAAGACTATTCCGCCATGATTGGTACATACAGTACGATGCAAATGTATGGAATACATTCGATATTTAAAAAATGAGCGTCTTTCGGACGAAATCCAAAAACAGGTCAACTTTAATTTTTGACGGCCTATCTCATGATATTCATATCAGAGACGTTTCGTCACCAGTGTTGGCGTGATGACGTACTCGACAATTTTTTTAAATGCAAACAGGGGACATGTGGCACCCCATTCAAAAGGTCTACTAGTCGTCTATTCAACGGTATAATTGTTTCAATATGTATTAATACAGGGTCAACTGAAATTATGTATTCAGAAGACTGAAATTACAAACAATAGTAATTCGTTGAACCAAATAATGCTATGGACCGCCACTGAAAATAAAGTATCGTACTGTCTTCTATTGTTTTTGTTGATTAGAAAAAAGGAATGGTGATAAAAGTCCTACACTCTACTTGAGATTCGTCGATGTCATTGAAGTGAAGTATCATTGAAGCGGTTGACATTATTTCTAGAAAAATATTTAAATCACTCATAATCTGGCAATGAAACTTACAGAAACCCAAAGAATCGAAATTTTAATTATGATTGGCTGTGGAGATAAAGTAAGGACTCAGGCAGAAGTTCGTGATTTATTCAATGCGAAATACCCCAACCGAGAACCCGTTTCTCAATCAACAATAAGTAAAATTGAGAAAAAGTTTCGAGAAACGGGCCATGTTAAAGATCTCCCGAAAAGTGGTAGAAAATCGATTTCAGAAGTCCAAAAACTTGATGTGGTACTTGCGTTCCAAGAAAACCCCCATACCAGCACGAGACAAGTCGCACTGGATAATAATTTACACCAATCGACTGTTGTTAGAGTGTTGAAAAAAGAAAAGTGGCATCCGTATAAAGTTCAGCTGGTCCAACTACTGTTAGAAGATGACTGTGACAGAAGAGTCGAATTTTGCGAAATCATGATGGAGCGCTCGCACAGAGATCGGAGTTTCATACAAAATATAATATTTCCAGATGAAGCTACTTTTATGCTCAACGGTCACGTAAACCGTCAGACTTATCGATACTGGGCAAGAGAAAATCCACATTGGATGGAGGAGTATAGCACACAATATCCACAAAAAGTGAATGTTTGGGCCGGAATTTTGAACAACCAGATAATTGGACCATACTTTTTTGAGGAAAGCGTAACTGGTGCTCGATATCTACACTTTCTTCAAGATTATCTGATGCCACAACTGAATCAGCTATTTCCAAATAGAAATGATTTGTGGTTCCAGCAGGATGGGGCGCCCCCACACTACGCCGTTGATGTACGAACCTACCTGGATACTGTTTTCCGAGGAAAGCGGATAGGAGGAAGAGGGCCGATCGAATGGCCACCAAGGTCTCCGGATTTGACCCCGTTAGAATTTTTTCATGGGGATACTTGAAGAGTAAAGTTAACCAAAATCGACCAAATGATTTAGAAGAGTTGAAGGAACGCATCAGAGCGGAGATTGCACAAATAACCCCCGAAGTTCTCGGAAACGTTAGAAATGAATTCAGTGCCTGGCTTTTACATTGCATCATAGCTGAAGGTCATCAATTCGTACATTTATTATAATTTCATTGTACTTCAATAAATAACATGTTTTGGTTCATTATGTATAAATGAATATTGGCATGGTTATACCGTTGAATAGATGATTAGTAGACCTTTTGAATGAGGTGCCACATGATCCCTGTATGCATTTAAAAAAATTGTCGATTACGTCATCACGCCAACACCGGTGACGAAACGTCTTTATTTGAATATCATGAGATGGGCCGTCAAAAATTAAAGTTGACCTGTTTTTGGATTTCTTCCGAAAGACGCTCATTTTGTGAATATCGAATTTATTCCATACCTTTGCATCGTACTGTACATATAGGAGTAGCTGTTATATCACATTAACGTTGATACTCACCTGTATGATGATATTGCATGTTGTATAGTGGGAAAACATTCTTGTTACAGAGCATAAAGTTACATACATATATTAGAATAATATTTCATACACCTATCCTTACAGAGTCCGATAATATGGAGAAAACCAAGATGCATAAAAATCCTGGTGCCTTGAATTTCAGATATGAAATTGTAAGCCCTAATTCTCGATATCTTGCATTCTTGATAGATAACGAATTTAAGAGAAAAAACCACTTCGAGAGATTGCCAATAGATGCGCAGTTCATGGATCTGGTAACGTCACATTTCCTGCGCAACATAAGACCGATTTGTAGCTTATAGGTTGATTTATAATCTTGTCACCCCATTTAGGATAATTTTCAAATTATGTCAAGTAATTTCCCAATTTATCGCTAACTTGTATCCGAACTGAATTGTTTATTTTCATACTATCAATTGAGAACATTCATGAACAATATTGAAGAGAACTTTCATTAATACACATCAATATTGGTTGTGGGAATTATGAGACTATCTCCTATTCGCGAAATATGTTATGAAAAAATATACATTTCATTAAGCCAAAATAAAACGCTCATTTCTTTACTATCAATTCAGAAAATTCATGAACAATATTCAAGATAACTCATTATCATGATACATCTGTTCTGGTTTCCAGAATATTAAAACTAAATAGTTCAGAGAAACACTATATGTGTCGTTTCACTATACGATAGCTTCTTCATGTGTGTAGTGAGTTACACTATTTACAATAACCAAATCCGCTACATGTGTTTCACTATACAACAGCTATACAGGAAGTTCCAAGGAGATACTGACCCCTCCTGTAAGCCAGCAACAGATAAAAAATTTCGAAAAACACGTCAATTTTCATACCTCTAGGGAGACAGAATTGAGTATGTAAATCACATTGGGAGTAGCTGATGACCCCAAGTGAGTGAAGTTTCGGGTATGATATATCAAAATCAGTTCTCTCTGGAATGAATATTGACGTGTTCTACGAAATTTTTGATCAAACGTCCGTTTATGCCTCACTGTGGGTCGAGTTTTCGTTGGAACACCCTGTACATCAAGTATCGCACAGCTCCATGAGTCACTTCTATTAATTGATTTTCATTTGATTTTTGCTCATTATAAATGGTATTTCTAATTCATATAGACGATAAACTTCAATCCAATTCCACCGATGAGGGAACATCGTTGATCACATTCACACAAACATATTCGATTTCCATTTCCCATTCGGAACATTTCATGAAATAAATAATAGTCTATTTCAGTCGAACAATGCTGTTTTACCGATGAAATCGTAATTGATTCATTAATAGTCGGACTGGATTGGGATAGGAGTATGCTTACTGTCGAAGTTGATATTGTAGTTTTCTTGGTGTATTCGTAAGAGGGTAGATTAGCTGAATTGCTGTATTGATGGAGATATGTATTTGAGTTCTTGATGAAGACTCCAGCATGAGAGTCGAAACGTCGAACATTTCAACAACTCGCACACGGATTAATACCCGAAAGGACTATTTAAGTTATGTTTTTCCTGCGTATCTTCCAGCAACACCAACGCAAACCTCTCAAACCCCAATCCTGATCGATTTCTCTCGGCCCCAGCCTTGTTGGCGCCGCGACGTCCAACTTTACGGCGCCAGAAGAGACAACAGACGCCTACCCGGCCAGCATCCAGGACGGAGCAGGGGAAAAATCCAGCTAAATGAAAGATTTTGTGGGATTTTTATCGGTAGCTAATAAAAGTTCATAATTGGTCACCGTAGTGAACTCGTTAGGAGAGCACATTAAAACGGTGTGGGGTGCACAGAAATTAATTTTGGCCGTGTGAGGTTTCAGGCCCGATATCCTGATTTCGAAGAACCTTTGTCTTTTCTTGGAAATGGGAAATATTAATGAAAATTAATAAGGAATTGCTCTATAGGAGAAGGTCGAACAAAAAAGAAATGGAAATAAAGAATATGCAGTGGGAAACGGACTTCCTTTATTTCGTATGAATGATTATATTTTCGAATTACTCATCAGTAACATAAGATGCTACCTGGAAAAATATTTTCTTGTTTTTCACTATATTCTGGGCGAACTGTCATATAATTGTACTTACTGTGGATTGTTCTCCTTTCTCTTTATGAAATCCTGAATTCGGTGTATATCTCAGGAAAACTTTCATCGTTTCATTTTAACTTTAAATATTTTTCTCCTCCAATCGAAACGCACTTTTGCGATCAATATTATGAGGTTTTTCTTGCGGTTTATTACATTTGAGATTTTAAAATGTCGCTATCGTTAAGTACACAACAGAACAATATGGTTTTCTGGTAACATATCCCTAACAATTCGTTACTATAAATTACAGAACTTTTCAATTCTTTCATTTGAAAGTATACAGGGTGTAACTGAATAAATGTAAAACATTTAAGGAAGTGATTCCTCATCGAAAAAAAGATAGGATTTTTCATTTAAAGAAACTTCATTGGAGCATCTCTTATTGAGATGAAGCCCCTGAAAGGGGGTACATGAAATTTGCATAACAATTTTTTTCACAAGCACTGAAAGAGTTACAATGAAGTTTCTTTATATAAAAGATCCTATCTTTTTTTCGATGAGGAATCACCTCCTTGAATGTTTTACACTTTCAGTTACACCCTGTATTGATATACGTAGAAAGATTTGAATATTATTATTGGTCTAACAGCATGAATTCATCTTTCATTGGTGTGTACACACCATATTTCAAATCACTCACAAATCTGGAGATGAGGAAAATATGGCAAAAGAGGAGTGTAACTTTGCAATGAACTTGTCCATTGGATCTTCCACCTTAATTAACAGAAATGATAATTCTTCTGGAGGATATGAGAAACATTTTTTCTTTTTTCTTTTCAAATCAATGGAAAAATTGCACTCCTACAGAAGAAGGTCCATCAAACACTCTGTCAATATTTGAATATCATAATGAGATGATTGATTCTCGAACAAAAAGTCAAGAAGAATTCATCTGAAATAACCACGCCCCTTGCTGTATGATGAATCAGGAGTTGAACCACATAGGTTCCCTTCTCACGCGATTTGTATACCAAACACATAAATCAAATGTCATTATTTTGTGGTGGATGGATTCTTTCTTTTATATAGAGCCATGGTTGGAATGAACTCGACATTTTTTTGGAAAACATTAACAAACAAGAACAAATAATAAAGTTCACAAGGAAACAAAGGGAAGAACGACAAACTTCCTTTCCCTTATGTTATGGTTAAGAAATCAGCACTTCAAGTAATCACAAATGCATGTCAAAAAAAAAAAAAATAACAACACACCAACAGATATCGTCACTATGATTCAAATGACCATACACGTGTCAAAAAACGTATAGTAAAAGTCTTTTCGACAGAACAAAAATAGTATGCAATTCATTACAAAATTCGATGAAGAGGTTATTTTCATAAAATCGATATTGAAGGTAAATGGAAAGCCAGGGAATTTCATAGAATTGACTGAAATTAAAAATCGTAGCATACTCCATAGTGAAGACATAAAACCTACACAAACTACACATCCTGTAAAACGTATATCCCTCGACTATCTGAGAAACATTTCGGCAACAAATATAATTAGAACAACATTCGAAACAACAAATGTTTTACTTCAATGCTGATACACATAAACCAACTAACATAACAGAAAACACAAAGAATTCTATTTATCGAATTCCTTGTTCGTGCAGCCAAACATATATCAGTGAAATGTCCAGACCTCTAGAAGTGCGAAAGAGCAAGAACATGACGTACATCAAGAACAGACAAATTGGAGGTTCTAAATTATCAGAACATATTCTCACTGCTGATGGAAATTATACAGTTGAATGGAATGACACTCGAATGATAGCAAGAGAGCAATAGCAGGAGACGAAAGCACAAAATGATTAAAATACTTTACAGAAGCGAATCCAATGACATATTCTTTAAAAGCTATGCCTCCTCAAAGGGCAACAGTAAGAGCCTACTAAAATATTCTATTGCATTTGCTTCAGTGAGTTCAGACTTTCATGATGGTGTCTATGAACATTTACGTCTATCTGATTTTGAAAGCTTGAATACTCTGGTGAAAAAGTTTCGAGTTTATTTCGATATTATAGTTGTCTGTGAGTGATGAGCTGTATTTTATTCTAATGATGGATGAGGGTCATATGTTTCCTGAATAAATGATGTGAAGAGTCATCGATAAGACAAGATTAACCCAGTCATTGTCCTTACTTGTATCGAGTAAATTAAACCACTATAAAAATCCCCCTCGAACGCAAATTTCCAAGACATATATTGTGTTCGATGTGCCTTTTTCTCCAGAGTTTACGGTAACACGTACTGATAAAGGACGTACATAACTCTCTCGCTTGAAATTCCGGATGAGACATAGAAAATGATGAATCATTTTGAACAGTGTCATTTAATGTAAGTGGTCTAAGAGTATATTCCAATGAAAACTGCTTCCCACACAGAAGATGTGTTGTAATTTTGGTTACGACGTAGATTTTCATTATGGGTTGGTTTGTAGCACTCGTTCCAAGTATGGAATAATCTGCCCCCAACTCATGGATAACAAAATTCTGCATTTTGATCGTATACATAAATCGCTACAGGACTATAGTGCAATGAATTTGTAAAAGTTTGCTGTTTTCCATCTGAACTTGCTTCTGTGATCTGTGGCGTGAATCATGATTCCAAATACTAAGAAATGTCAAATAGCACATATATGAATAATACAGACTTTTCTATATCCATAACTATTTTATGAGTACAGTCAACATTGTAGTCCTTGGAATTGCTGATAAACGTGAGTGATACTAAGTAGAAGAGATTTTTCATTCTGACCGAAACCTTTCAGTTGAATCAAAAAGGAATCATATGATATCTGTATTACAAAAAAACGCATTCTTTTCCTGCTCACGCAAGAGTCATCACTTGTGGGCGTATATGAATAGAATTAGAAACTCTTCCTAATCTCCTCCGGATGAACTTTGTGTTTGTGTTATCAAGATTTCAGTGTATTCAGGATGAATAGACCCAATTAAGTTTCAATGGAAATTGTTTGTGTTATTGAAAATCATATTTCTCTCAGAGTATGAACGAAATAACCGCTATCGCGCCATCTGCCCATAGATGAGGTACTAACCAAGCTTATATCCAAATGGGACAAATTCTCGTACAAGGAAATGAATTTCACAAATGAGGAGCTTTCGTAAAAATGTTCGGGAATTGACGAGAACTTCTCATTGATTCGCATTAATTCTTAGAGATATGCAAAAAAATTATTAGTGTTTCAGGAAGTAGTTTGATGTAATTTGATTTTTTTTCTCATGATGTTAATAGTAGCTGAAGAAAATTGAAATCTAATCTGGATATAAATGGTTTTGAACGCGAAGTTTTGAAATATCTGAACAAAAAAAATTAGAACGCCAGAAAATATATTCTTATCATAAAACTGAAACACAAAACATATTTATAATATGGAACGTTAACATAGAAAAAAACAAGAAAAGATAAAATATTTATATGTGAAGATCAGGCTCTTCACCTCAAAAGTCACATGGCACATTCTTTTCGCCCTTATCCCCACAGAATTTGGATGATAATGACGATAAAAAAAACAACTGGTAGTCAACCAGTCAACGCTGTTAGACAAGTGTATCGTTACAGATCAGTCAGTGTAGTCAGATGCACAAATCACCAGTGGTGGATTCACAGATTTGCCGCCCGTAGGCTCTTTAATTTTTGCCGCCTCTTATTTTGATATCTTAGCCCATATTTATATCAATACTCTATTAATAAATTTCCAACTTTATGATATGTGCTCAATATCCTCTTTACATCAACTTCTCTCTCTCGAAAAAAACAGAAACATTTTTTTTTTCACTACAATTTTTTTTTCCATATGGTCATTTGACTGGAGAGAAGCCGTTGAATAAAAAATGGCAGCTTAATATAATTCATTCATTCCGATTGGCATTTTCTGAAAAGTTGGCTTTGTGAAAAAGTTAACAAATGTACTGATGTAAATATTCAATGTAAACAAATCGTGTACGACATGAGCGCTTCAGTCATGCTCATTTGGATTTTCCAAACTTTTTCTTACTACAAATGAAATGATTAACTGATGAAATGTATCATTTTTCTAATCAGCGAATTGTCTAACTTCATATTTTGTCGAGGGCATTTCTTTATCGTCAAGTCGCAGTCGTTCAAATATCAGTTATCCGATTAATTCAAACCAAAAGACTATATCTCTATAAGATATTGAACTAGTTTTTATTCAATGAAAATTAGTCAATTTTAGTCAGTATTATTTGAGCATAAAGAAATAACTTTCTGAAATTGAATTTGACAATTTGCAAACTTGCTGTTGCAGTTATGACTACAAAATCGAAATTATATCAAGATTGAATTGCGTGGGGAGATCTCATGATTATTAAGTAAACGGAGAAAAAATTATAGCAGTTATTAGTGAAGTAAGTATGTAACGATAACTAAATTTCCACTATAATATTGAATCGCTATTGCGATATTCAAGAATTCATGATCATTGATGTGTAATTGTTTATGTAGAGGTGTTGAAATATTTATTATTCTGCACTGCATAGGACTATACTTCGATTTTTGCTGAGGATTTAAATGTCTTGGATGAAACCACTTTTGATCGCAAAAGAGAATATTTCCATTTTGATGCAAAAGGCTGACGTGAAAAGCGATTTTAAAATAAAAATTGCCCGTTTCGAACGTCATAATCGTGCCGGATAATAAATTTTGTAAAACTTAGCCGAACTTCGCGAAAAAAACATAACAGCAAAAAAAACGGATATATTCGCTTTGAACGAAAACTCCTCAAATAGTCAGTGGGCACACTTGAAGACTGGCATTGAATCGAAATGAACATCTGGCCTTCAGGCCAGTATCAACTTACCTACAGAGTAGGATAACGAACGAACACCTATCAGAAAACAACTGAGGCAAATTCCTGCGCAAATTCTGGTACTGACGGAAGGCCAAATATCCCGAAACCGCTCAAGTATGCCCTGTCCCAATAATTGAAATTTAATTCCAGAAGTTGAATCGCTAAGAGCATAATGCAGGAATTTTTCGTGAACAATCTTGCATCGACAGCTGTCAGATATAATCAAACGCCCTTCGTGGTATCAGCTAGAGGAATAGTTGATTTCTGATAGGTGTTAGTCCGATGACTTAGTGTGTATTTTTGTTTAGACTTTTTTTTAACGTCGGCCTATTTCCACTACCAAGGCCAATCATACCGGTGAGCACACTTCTTCTAATCGGAAATTCTGCCGAACTCTCTGGTATTTTAACCAGAGGTACAGATCTGTCATTAGCCCAATATCCATGGACTCGGGATTGCCGGCTCTAAATCACCTCCGAAGGACGACATCTCCTCAATATATTATTGCCTCCGAGCTATGATATGTTATTTTGCAGCAGTTGTACAGGCTTTCAACGCGGTCTTTCCCTGCATAAGTTCACCCATCCAAGTACTAACCGCGTTCGGAGTTGCTTAAGCTGGGCCGTGCCCCAATCTACTGTGTAGGTGAGTTGAGACTGTTTCGATAGGAATAGATCTCTTTTGATGCCTTATTGTACATAGAAACATCCTATGAATGTAATCTACAGGAAATAGTTGATAAAATGCATATACTTCCCCATGGTGACGTATTCGAGTTAACAGAGATCTAATTGTGTTCTTTGTGTTAAATATTATTCTTATATATAATTTATCACCTGTATGAACCTTGAATATAAGGTATGATCATTTTGGAATTTGTTGGACATTGGTCTTTGCTCAATATGAACCTCTTTTGAACTTTTGGATGGTTTTATGAACAAATTCATCAGGGTGAGCATTAAAAAATATGAAAAAATCAATATACGAACATAATAAGTTTCTTTCTTCAAACATATTCCATTCCGCTTCTGTTAAACTAATTAGAGATGAAAAAGATGTACATTTCCAACACAACCTAAAACCATATTTCCAGTTGGCTTCATCCTGCTGACAGAGTAAACATTGAACCCTTTTCAGATTATATTCGTTATGGCCTCGTTTATACTTTGATGAAGCTTCGGTGAAAATGAGCTTATATTGCGAAATATATTATTAATAAATGCCACTCATTATTATCATAATGGCATAGTGAATTGATGAATTAATGATTTGGTTCGGCTTTCCAATTACAGATTGTACAATGGGAATATGCCGCATTGTGATTTCAAATTGTTTCAAAATTGAACAGTTGGAATGTTAACTAGCCATGAATAATGAATTTTGGTGCTATGATAATTCGATTTTTGGATAGCACGTAAATAATTATTCATGATATGGTAACGGGAATCGATCATACCCTGGAAATTGTATGCTTCGTTGAAGAGTTTCTTGTCTGATAGGTCTCTGTATGTGGTTGTTGATGGAGTATCTGATATTCTCCCAATGAATGCAGGTGTCCCACTGGGTTCAGTTCTGGGGCCCACTTTGCTTCTGCTTCATATCAATGATTTGCTCGAGGAAACATCTTATTCAGTACATAGTTTTGTGGGCGACAGTACTCTCCGTACCAGTTTCTTTTCCAGAGTCCCCATATCAGATCGAGAAACTAAAATTCAAAGAAACATCCACGTCAATAAAATTAACGATGAATTGGAACAAATAATAGAATGGGGTATCATGAACTTGGTGGAATTCAATTCTAGGACAACCCAGGTATGTTTCTTCTCAAGAAAAGCCGATCTATCATCATGTAGTATTCAGATGTCGGGAGTAACTATTCCTACAAAGTCAAGTATCTCGATGCTAGGAATTACGACCAGTAATAATCTCTCATGGGATAACTCGTCAGCTTCTTATGATCTACAAAATACGACCTGTCTTGGAATATAGTTCTCATGTGTGGAGTTCGGCACCAAAACATTCATTGAGGATTCTCGATTCCATCCTGAGAAAGGCAATCCGTCTTGTTGGTGATTCTTTGCTCATAGACTCGCTTACTTCATTGGAACATCGTAGAAGGGTCGGAGACTTGTCTCTCTTCTATAGGTATTTTCACGGTCGGTGCTCCTCTGAATTGTTATTATTCGTTCCATCCTTGGCAATCTCTACACGGATGACTCGACGAGTACAGAATTCTCTTTTTCTCAAGGTTTTTTTTTTCAATAGAACAGCTGAGCTTTGGAACTCCTTGCCGAGAGAGGTTTTTGTCTGAGTCTTACAAACTTCAAAATACACAAAGAATGTTAAATCGTATCTCCTGTCCCTTGATTCATGCGGTGTTCGTTGGACATTACAGGGCTTCCCTTTCGTGTGAACCTGCCTATAAAAAAACTACTTTTGGAATACTAATGCAAAAGTTCACTCATTGCAATCTGCCATTTGGTAATTGAATCATTCGCAAAAATATTTTCTATATAACCACACTCCAAAACACGTTTTTATGTATAGTTTAATGTTCGCAAATATGATCTCTTCTCATAATAATTGAAATTTGACATCAGGGTACTGCAAAGTGACATTTCTGTGCCGAATAGTATATTATTCAACGAGCGTAAAGTGATGACAATAATTCACGAGGTGAAGTTAATGGCCACGAGCCGATAGATACCGAGAAGATAATAGCACTTGTACGAGAGTTGAACACTATACTTTATCCACGACTAGTAAGGGGCTGTTCATAAAACACGTCACACTAAAATCAGCTTTTTTGACTCCCCCCCATTGTCACACTGTGTCACACTTTTTGTGACCCCCCCCACCCTAGAAATATTTCGTCACAAAAAAAAGACCCACCCTACTGAGTATGATAAATTCTAAATGATAGTACACAAATTCTGAAAATTAAAAATATTTATTTAGTTTTTATAATAATATTTAAATAAATTAATAAATATCTTTCATAACGAACATATAAATAATAAAAAATATTTGTACGATATTTATAAACAATTTCAATATGGATGGCCACAAATAATATACATAATTTACATAATCAGAAGATTCAATGCTCAATAACACAATAAAACAGTAAAAAATCGCTTTATTTTGTTTCATTTGTATAGTGAAATACAGTGTACTGTAACAAGATCAATTCGCATTCTCAATTGAAAATTAATTCGCAAATATGGAGTCACTATAGATTTCATTGAAAAATCTGACGAATTTAGGAATTCGGTAGAAGATGTCGCACATGTAGATTTCTATCAAAATCTACTGAAGATTACTTTCATACCAAAAGTTTTCAACTTTCTTCAGAAATCTACTAAAAAAGTAGATTTCTACCAAAAGTGGTCACGCTGGCTAGCGCTCATGTCAAAAAATATAAACGGCGAACGTCACGTTGCCGCATACCCCCCGTCCCCACTTGTCACATCTTGTCACACTCAGCCAGACCCCTCCCCCCCTTGTATGCGAACGTATTTTATGAACGGCCCCTAAACAAATTTGTTGAAGTTTATTCGTTGGAAATTTTTGTAACATATCATACATATTTTCAGAGTCACTTTTATTTTATTCTATCAAATATTTCATACAATTCTATTGGGAGGAGAAACTTTTCCTTAAGAACAATTACCCTGTTGGTCAGTCTACCAAGTTATGAAAAGTTTCCACGGGAACATTTGAAAAAATTAATATTTAGCATGAAACAAAAATTGGTAGCGGAAATGGATGTGAATAATAATTGTTGATATCTCGATTTTCCCGTTGTATTTAGGAATAACATTACATCTTCAAAATTACAGTTTCCTTCATAACTGTCAATCTGTCATCAATTTCATTGTAATTGTCTGTTCAGCATTATCGGGTAAACATAAAAAAAATCAATTGTGGTGAACCACATCGTATATATTCTCTATGTGCATGAAATTCCATCACACAAATTCCTATAGACATCACAGATGTAGTCCCCTCTGTTTATTTTCAATTCTTCGATCATGACTTGTCTTGCGGAGACTTCTTTTCCATTTGTCTTCATTGAAAGAATTCTCAGCACTAGTATTTTCCAGTCAATGATTTCTGATTCCCCTCAGTGAACTACAACTATTTACCACCTTTATACAGAACACTTTTCGTATGAAATTATGGAACTTGGCGAAGGTTTGATGACATAATATGGTGGTACTACAACGCCGCTATAAACTGACGAATCATCATTATCTAAAATATGGCGAAGTATCGATTCGTTTATAAAATGGTGGATGCTATTGTGCTCGAATATGGCGAATACGTGTAAAAAATAAATTGGTGGATGAATCCGTAGAGTAGTACTTGCACAGGATCTGAGAGAAAACGCATCTTTCTGCAGACTAAGAAGTGATGATTGGACTATTGCATTCGTATGATATCGGGTTCTGGAATCTATTTTCGAGCGGCACTTTTTTCAAATCATTCGATGTCTCTCTATAGCACTCCCGATGTCGGTAGAGTGAAATGAAGTATACTAGAAGATAATAATCGAGGGAGTGAAAGAATTATCCATGTGAACTACCATCAGAATAACAATTGGTGTTAAGGAATGAAAAGGAATATATTTTACAGCATCTCTTCTGTTCATTCAAAAACATGATTATTTTTGTGGAGTGGATGAAGTTTTGAGGAAGTATTACGTGCTTGAGAATTATCTCTGATTCTACTGATGATTTCATCATTTTCTTGTACATGTTCGTGATTCCGCTTTCACAACTCTCACTCAAGAATTGAAAAACAAAAGTATATTCTTAGTCTGCAGATCGATGTGCGAGTACTACTCTACGGGTTTATCCACCATTTTATAGAACAAGTGAATCCGCCATATTCGAGCACAAGAGCATCCACCATTTTATATACAAATAGATGCTTCGCCATATTTAAAAAATCTAATCGTCATTCGATAGCAGCGTTGTAGTACCACCATAATATGTAATCAACCATTCGCAAAGTTTAATAATTTCACACGGAAAGTTTTCTGTATGAAGGGTGGTGGTAAGTAGTTGTCGTTGACTGAGGGGAATCAGAGATCTGAGAATTCTTTCAATAAAGACAAATGTAAAAGAAATCTACGCCAGAGAGGTCATGATCGGAGAGTTGAAAATAAACCGAGGAGACTACATTTGTAATCCCTAAAGAAGTTTGTGTGATAGTATTCCATGCACATAGAGAATATATAAAATGTCGTTCACCACAATTGTAATTTTTGGGATGAAAGTCACATTTTAGTTTCATCACCAACCCCATGTATGGAGTATGGATCGATATTTTCGTAATTATTTGAAATTTGGGAAGTAGAGAACAGAACATGATGACACAATTTTGTTTACCAGATAATGCTGAACACTGATAATTACAATCAAGTCGATGGGAGATTGACAGTAATGAAGGAAGCCGTTGTTTTAAAGATGAAGTGGCGTTTTTACAAGGTTGTCTCTGGTAACCAAGTTCATTCTTCTCTGTAAATGGTATAATTCATATCCTACCTTGAGTGGATATGAAATCATAACGATTCAGTTGACTGGAATCGCCTACTTATCTCTTAGTATAACTATAAAAAAAATGAGCATATATACGGTTAGGAGTAGAAGAAATTTATTTCCTCATAGAAAGAAAATATTTTCTTCGAAATATTTCCTTTCAGTTAGGAAATTCCGACTCTTTCTGCAAGAAATTTTGTCTGGAATGTCGAAACTTCCTAGCGATTTTCGTAAAAAATTATTTGTGAGCAAGTTTTGATAATGGATTTTGTTTCCGAAAGGTTAAAAACGATTGTGGTAGATTAAAAACCTCAAAGTCTACGAAGAACAGGTTTATACTTCGAAAATTTTTTGTTGGTAATTCGAAATCAAATCTATCTGGTGTCTAATTTCAAATTGCTAATATTACGTAGATGTGGCACAGATAATTACAAATGTCACCTTCTTGTGGATTTATATTCATTTTGCCAGAAAGAAATGGTACTCAGAAATCAAATCAGGTTTCTCGAAATTGACATCACAATAAATACTTCGAGCCAAAAAAAAACGCTCAATGTATATTTTCTATGGCTATAATACAAAACTGCCCTATCCTAACTATCACAACTTGATAGAATAATGAGGTGCATTGTATGTCTTCAATTTCATTTCTTTGCCTGACCGTCTTATATTTGTAGTCATTATTACTCAATATATCAGGTCTCCCATGGAATGTCAAATTTCAGGCCTAGACAGCTATATTTACTCGTTCAATTGTATGGAAATATCTTAAGACATTGAATTCAAAGATCATTTTATTTGTTAATTTATTCCTCTGTTATAGGTTATAGCCGTATAAAAAGAATAGTGTATGAGTCGCGAGGAATGCAAATTTCCCACTCGTATAATTTGCAGCATTCGAACTTCATACTCGTAGGGAAATGGCTACGAATCCTTGCTCGTTAAACAATACACTATTTCCGGACTCATTCTTCTGATGACTGGAACATTGTTCCTATTTTATATGACTACTCCGCTCCAATTAGCATAGGATGAAAAGTGAGGGCGGGCGTACTCTATGTCAATACAGATGTGATGTTTAATTATGCAACATTTACATATATCGCACAACGAACGTTTCTATTTACGGTTCAACTGAATACAGGGGAATGACGTTCGTGTCACGGATGGATGTAATTCCGTGCCGCTGCAGTGCTTCTAATTGGCCGGCATATGGGCGAATTGTAATAATAGTGATGAGGAATATGAATTAACATTGATTGAATTATTGAAGTTGTTAGCCGTGGGAGTTCTATTAGAAAAAGTTCCCTAAGCAAGACAAGTTCTCCAAGCTCACAAAAAGGGGTAGGAATTCTTCACTCGTCGAGTCGTCTGTGTTGAAACCGCCAACTGTGAAAAGATTGATGACAATTCAGAAGAGCATCGAGCGTGAAAATATCTATAGAAAAGAGAGACAAGTCTCCGACCCTTCTACGATGTTTCAACGAAGTGAGCGAAGAATCACCAACAAGACAGACTGCTTTCCTTTGAATAGAATCAAGGAGATTCGATGAATGTTAGGTGCCGAGCTCCATACATAAGAACATTTTGAGACAGGGCGTATCTGTGCCTTGTAGATGATTAGAAGTGGAGTATTTCTTTTTTTTGAACGAGTGGTTCGCCCTTGAATAGAAGTGAATATACAACCAAGCAGCACCAAAACGGTTGGTGGTATGAAACCTATTCAAATCAATTTCTTCTATCATCGCAAACAAAAAGTCTAAAAGCCATTTTTCCAACCAAATGGTGGTTCATTTGTTATTAAAAAGAGAAAAGTTCATTGAAACAGAATCAGAAAATGAAAAAAAAAGTTAATTAGGCAAAAACAGAATATTTCTAATCTTGGACCTTTATCGAAAATTGCACATCTTTCGATTTGAAAGTAATGTTGACTGAGAATTTGCTGAATTACGGAACAAATTTTGGAATTAATGTTGAAACTGTAGGAAAAGTTGAAATCAAATTGGAACTGGGTTGAAAAACCTAGGAGTTATCACATCTTGAAATCACTATCTGCATCTTTCTTGTGGAAAGGAGATCAATATGGAAGTTAACTGGCGATAGAAACATGTGACTGGTTACTGAAACCCTCTTCGTTTTATTGCAAGTTTCGATAGTACTTATATCTTACTCATTTTTGAAGTTATCTCAGAATTGGTATCACTGTGGTAGTTCTCTAGAAAATATGCTATGATAAATATATTGAAAATAAAATTATTCACCCCTAATGAATGTCGATCATCATCGTAGAATGTCGAAAAATACTTAAATACTACTATTTTGAAAATAATTGTATCTCGTCCCATAGCAAACATTCACAACCATTTTCGAAATCAACATTTTTTCTTACTTCGTAGTTTTTTTGTCTCCCAACCCACCACAGTCTGAAAAAATAAAAAATAATATTGGAATCTATACCAGTGTAGAGGGGCAGATTTTTAATCTACCCCGAGAAGTTGCTACGTTGATTGAAAAGCAGTTCTTTCTGAATGAAACGATTTCTATCAGTTAGCAACTTCTAGTGTAAATATGAAACATTAATCAGAGGAATACGAGATAGAACGTGTTCCATTAGGGAGGAACAGTTTTTCAATTAACGCGGCAACACTTGTATGAATTCCAATATGAACACGTGTTTTTTTTCAGATTGTGGTAGGTTGAGAATCCAAAAAACTACTGAAGAAAAAATCCATCCACCACAAAATAATGACATTCGAACACTTATTATTTTTTATTGCTCATTTCCATTTTCCTGTGTAGAATATAAAAAAATTAAATATATAACAAATTAAAAAGGAATGAATAAAAAAATGAAATAAAATAAAAAACTAAAACAATCTCAAATGGAAAATTTTGTTTCATCTAGTTCATTAGTGCCTTCCTGTTCATAAAACAGAACGTACGCCTCGCCACTTACGAGAGATTTTGCAGTAATCGGTGACATGGGACATGGGAATCATTGTATACATGCCACGTTCCCAAGTAAGGATGCCGGCAGTAAGCCGTGTAGTGGCCGCTGTACGTAGTGCCGCTATGGTTGGAGATCGCGTAGAGGTTGTAGTGGCAAGGGACGACATTGGCTGCCGCGTAGTTGCTCATGTCCAGACTTTTCAACGGGAAATCGATGATGATATTCAATTTTTCATTGAACCATTCCGTTGGAGAGAAACGTTTGAGATGGATCACCAAAACCCGGGGGAACTTGTATATCGACAATGACTTCCTTACACTTGGAACACGTCGGCTGCTCATCTCCATCCAACGTCTCTTCTCTGGTAAAATAATCCAAGCAGTGAGATGATCTGAGTTGATCGGTTCTGTGAGGGATAGATAGTAACAGGTCCCAAAACGGGTCGAAGGTTACGGAACAGTACCCGCAATAAGTACATTTTAACGTTGATTTCAATTGGCCGACGAAGTTATCTACTATATTCGAATTGTCCATGCGCAGGTAACTCGACCATGATTCTTTTGCTTTTTCGCTGTCACTCAACCACGAAACTCGAGTGTTTTCAACGTCAATTGAATTTTCATCAATTTTGATCAAAATCTGTCCAGGTTTTTCTTTTCGTTGATTTACGTTTTCATGCAAGCCCTTCAATAAATATCGTAGGAACTCCTGAGCATCTTGTTGGTCGGAGCCAATGAAACGGGGAACGAGTTTTTGGATTTGGGTTTTCAGCAATCCTGTATCCACCACTTTATTAGCCAAATTATCTGACCATAATTCCTTCATTAGTTTGGCGAACGTTTCTATAAGGGTTCCGTCCGCATTGGAAATGTTGTTAGTAACAATATCCTTCATGCAGACGTTCTTCCTGAGATATTCCATAAAAAATCTCGTGTTTGATAAACACTGGATGACACTGTTCATAAAACACGTGTTACCAATATTCTTCAAACCATTGAGACCTAGACTATTGGCATTACATGATGTTACCTTGATCTGGCAATTGTATTGTTCAAATATATTGTAAATTCCCATGGGGAAATTTCGATATTTCATCACATATTGCTCAAAAAAATTAAGGAAGTGTTAATTTAAAATATTTTTGGTGCCATTTGTTTATCATAACTTCAAATTATCTTTGATAAGGAATTATTCAACGAATTAATAACCATTCGATTGTGAAATCTTATTTCAATTTTTCGTTGACGTTTGTATTTTTATGAATCGTTCAAGAGGTAGATTCTTGAATTTCAGTTGAATATAAAGTTATGAAAGTGGGTAATAGCAAACAAAAATTATTATTCAACTCATTGAATGTAGAATAAAAAGAAGTATTCTAGACAATATACATGATTGTTCAAGATGAAGAGAATTTCTCACAATTGCGACTATTTCAGTAGTTTGTGGTTAAAATGAAATGAAGTTTCGAAAGAACGAGGAATCTACAGTATGCACTTTAATAAAAAATAATTTCAAATTTGGAACAAAGATTATATGTGCAACGATTTAATCGATATGAAATATAAAAGAAACAAGCAAATTCAAACAAATTTTCAGCATTGAAAAATCATGAGAGCTCATTTCAGGTTTCAGAAATTTTGATAGTTTCAAAAGTTTGTAAAGAAGAATTCGAACAACAACCACTTTTTAACTGAAATTTCGCTTATTCTAGGACGGAGCAGTTCACTGCTCAGAACCAAACCAGTTAGTTTCAAGTGATCTTCAGTGAACATGAATAAATTAACATCGAAAATCAAATCTAGCTACTTCACTAAGCCATTGAAATGAATTTAAACGCAAACTAACTGAAAATAGACTGAATCTAAAAACTTCGGTCCATTGGGTGAAAGAGTTGTATAATTTCTTCGTATAGTCACTTGAGAGCTCACAGAATTTTTTTAGAGTAAATAAGTTTGTTTGGGTTAGAGGAGTGAATTGCCATATTCTAAACTGGATGCAATTGTAATATTTTTTTTTATATGCAGATTCACATGAAAAGGAAGCCCTGTGATGTTCGAAGAACACCGCTTGAATCAAGGGACAGGAGATACGAATTAACATTTACTTTGAATTTCTGAAGTTTGTGAGCCTCAGGAGAAACCTCTCTTCAAGGTGTTCCAAACCTTAGCTGTTCTATTGAAAAAAGATCTCTGGGCAACAGATGTTCGACAGGTTTGCAAATTCACAACCAATTATTTGTATGATGTTGTTTGTTGATTTTATGATTGCTTGATATTGAAAATCGAGAAAGGAAAAATTAATTTCAATGTGATTGAATTCCTACGCGTCAAATAGGTACTATTTGCTCTTTTCTTTCATTGGATAAGATCGCCTCAACCGTGCAAGGTTATTAGCAATGGATTGTGTTGTGTTTTTATTTTTGTGAATGGAGCAACCGTCTGTGAATGCTCTGTATCTGTGAGTGGGAGGAAGGGAAGCTTATTTCAGCTCATTCGCACTTTGGCCTCAGTAGGTCTGTGAATGCTATAGACAAATCAGCAATGTAAACATATCCATATTTGGTTGATACTTATTTCATAGTTCAGTGAGTTCGATTCTTAATATCGATTCATAGATACAAATGCCAAATTTTTTGTTAGAAGTCTATACATACCACAAACCTATAGCTGATACGATATAAAGCTGTTGCATGTTATCATGAAAATGGTAAAATTTTGATGTACACTGTAGTCAGATTGTTGAAGAAGAATGGAATTTTGGATATACATCAAAGTGACTTCTTGAATATGATAGAAGAAAATTCGGAAATTTCCACAATCCTTCTTTGTTAACAGGTACGATATTCATTGAAAGCTCATCCATGAAAAAGCTTTTTCCTAGTTTTCCAATAGGAATGCCCTCCCGAAGATTCAAATCATATATTTTGAAAAGCTTCACCCAAACTATTTTGAAAAATCGAGATTTTTTCATATTCATAAATCGAAAATACTTACTGCGTTCCTACATAGTATAACTATCGTTACGCATAACACTACTATAACATATCCAGTACTGCAGTATTTGCAAGCCTCTTGGTGGTTTGTGAGCGTTGTTATCTTTACTCTTTTGAGAAATCGCAATGACGGTATACATACTTGACGTCAAATCTGCTGCAATACGAAAAAAATGAATACCACACTATTGAGTATGAAAATAATTTTCTACGTTGTATTCATTTAAGCTCTTCAAAAGTCGTTAAGGGAAGTGAAGGGACATTATTATCTCGTTCCCTTTCGAAATAACTAATCGAAGACGTCACCAACTCTTGGCACCAATAGTTTCTGACTCTTATGGCATTTTTACGAAGAGCCTGAGAAAGAAAGTTCCTATAGAAGCATCGAAATACACAGTTTTTGATCACAACGAACTAATTCGAAGTACCAAAGAGACCCAAACACAAAACTGTCACTTCTGAATGACAATTGTCAATTGATGGGCATGGCCCAGCTCTTCAGGTTGACTGACAGTCATTCGATATCTGAAGTCAAGCAACGCCGAGCGCGGTTAGTACTTGGATGGGTGACCATACAGGGAAATACCGTGTCGAAAGCCCGTACAGCTGCAGCGAAGTAGCATATCATAGCTCGCAGACAATATATCAATGAGCACAAGATATATTGAGGATATGCCGTCCTTCGGAGGGGACGTTAAGCCGTCGGTCCCGAGTCCATGGATGTTGGGCTCGTTAAAGATCCCTACCTCTGGTTGGAATACCAGAGGGTTCGGCAAAATTTCCGGTTGGGGGAAGTGTGCTCACCGGCGTCGGTGATTGGCCTTGGTAGCGGAAATAGGCCGACGTTAAATAAAGAATTAAAAAAAAAAAAAATTGTCAATTGATAAAAAACCGACTTCAAACAAATTGCGGCAATATCGAGAGTGCTGCCAACCAAACAGCAAATAAAAACAGGCGTGAAATTTGAAATTCAATATAAATGTTCCGATGCATTCCCATCAATGGAGTGGTACTAGTGCGTTGATTTCATGTCTTCATCGACGACGTGCAAAAGTTTCCGATTTGTATTCACTATAATTATTTTTCTTTCCAAAATAATATTCGCAATCCGTCAGTTATTTATACATCCACTACTAATCCACATTCGGCACCCAGTATTTCATTTACTCTTGCGTATACAGATGTTAGCCTCGAATCCATCCTATTCGGACCAGGACAAAAACCAGGCATGAAGTTTCTTGCAGCAACGCTTCCAGCTCCGAAGGTTTCAACTTTGTTGAGAACAAGTGAAAATTCGAATGTTTTGTCTCGACCGACTTGTCGTTGTTAGAGAGCGGAATGCAAATTCGAGTAAACAATTACATAATGCCTGGTTATATGAAATTTGACGCAATTAAAGTTTGCACGGAATTCTGCAATATGGAAAATTAGTCGTCGGGGTTGAACAAGATCGTAGGGAAAATAACTGAGTGCATTTGTCTCGGTTTTGATTGATTTCGAGATGTAACTGTGGATGATGATATAGTTTTATATTTCTGACGATATCATCTGTTCTATCGAGCTTTTTCTTAGGTAAGCAAGAAATGGGTCACATACAAGTTGTAGTTATCAATACATTCAGCCCATAGGCGCCGGAACTTCAAAATTATTATGGGGGCTCGGTCTCCAAAATTAAACATATAAGAATAATATCTATTTATATGTATATATACCTATAATAATAATATAATAATAATGTTTATTTGTATACAGTACCTAGGATACATATAAAATTTGAAAAGACAAATAAACATGATGGAACCGCAAAGCCATTGGCTGTCCGCGGTGTAAGAAATACAATATAAATAAAATAATGTAATTATGGTACTTAATAAATGTAGGATAGCTGTACAAAATACAATCAAAAGGACATTTGTGCACATAGAGACATAAAGCAGTGACATTCGAACATTCACACACACATACACACAGGAAAAAATCATTCAATTGTAAGGGATATAATTGGATTCAGTTATTATCACAATTCACCAGATTATGTATTCGGAGTCTTCCAACGGAGAAGACGAATTTTTTGAGATCGGTTTTAAAACGATTTATTTGACTTACATCTTTCAGTTTTTGTGGTAAAAAATTGAAAGCTTTCGAAGTCATGAACACATGACTTCTTTGTACGACAGTTTTGAATATAAGTGGTATTGGTGAGTTCTTATTTGTTTTATTTTTTGTCATATATGGATGTGAGATCATTTCGAATTGATTTTTGTTTTTATAACTATGGAGTGCTAGTTTGAAGAAGTATTTTTGGCGTAGGTCAAATATTCCAGTCTCTTCATAGAGGAGATCACTGGAGTACCTCCGATTTTTTTATATATAATCTTCAAGAAGCGCTTTTGCAGGGTGCTCGATTTTTCTAGGTGGGTGTTAGCAACACCCCCCCATCCAAGTATCATAATTCAGTCTAGAATCAATCAAAGCAAAATAGATCATTCTAAGTTGTGGCGTATCCATAATTTTTGTAAGATATCTGAACTTGTAAAGCATGGTTCTCAGTGTTTTGATCATTTGAGAAATATGTCTGCAGAGTAAAATAATGAGGTGTCATCGGCAAAGCTCAAGATAGTTCCAGAAGAATTGATGGTTAGTAGGTTATTCATATAAATGATAAACAATAATGGTCCCAGAACCGTACCTTGAGGGACGCCACATTTGACTGTTCGCTCATTGCTCTCCTTATCACCAATTCTCACCACTTGCTTACGATCTGATAAATAGCTGGCTAGTAACCTATGAACATTCCCCCTGCATCCCATGCCTTCCAAGGCCTCTAAAAGTTGCTTTTGGTCCACGGTATCAAAAGCCTTTGCCAGATCCAAAAATACACAGAGTGATGGCTTTTCTCTATCTAACGACTCATACATTTTGGAAGTCAGTGCAGAAATTGCATCCTCGGTAGACCTATTTCTCTGGAAGCCAAACTGATTTGTGGACAGTAATTTATTTTTCACTAGAAAAGATTCTAATCTGTTTTCAAACAATTTTTCAAAAATTCTTGCGTAGTTATTTATTAGAGAAATAGGTCGATAATTCGAAATAATCTGCTTGTCTCCGCTCTTAAAGATAGGTCTTATAACTGCTATTTTATATTCAGGAGGGGAAATACCAGTTTCCATGATGAGATTCATTATATAAGTTAGAGGGGAAGCGATCTCTGCAGCGATTTCTTTCAGGATTTCAGCTGTGATTCCGTCTATTCCTGGAGCTTTGTTGTTTTTGAGAGATTGAATTATATTAATGATTTCCTTTTCTGTTGCAGGTTGAAGGTACAATGAATCAGAGATGGACAGTGATACTGGTGGTCTTGAGGATGGTTTCGCAATTTTACTGGCAAGTTTAGGTCCTATATTGGTGAAGAAGTCAACAAATACTTCTGCAGTTTCAAAATCATTTTTTGTAGGCTTGCTATCATCTTTTAAAACAGATTTTATAGTTGACGAGTCATTACGAACACCTGTTATGTTATTAATAACTCTCCAGAGATTTTTTGAATTGTTTTTATTTTTTTCAATCTCGGATTTGTAGAAATTGTTTTTAGATATTTTCATAAAATTATTGAGTTGATTTCTGTAGTTTATGAATTGTTCTTTTAGTTCTTTGTTCTCTTTATTTTTCTGATAGTTTTTATATAAGCGATCTCTTTTTTTAATTGAATTCATTATTCCATGAGTAATCCAGTTTTTCTTTTTATTCAATTAACATGACTTTACTTTAATAGAACACACATGCGTAAACCCAGATATTGTTTTGAGAAATATTTTGTTAGCTGTGATAACGTCTTTCTCGAGGTGAAGTTTTTCCCAATTATGATTCAACAGCTTCCCTTTCAATTTTTTGTAGTCAATTCGTTGATATGGCCCTTTTGGTTGTATTTAATCATCTTTTCTTTATGTTTCGATTGCAATCAGAGTTGCGAGATGGTCTGTTAGATGACTTTCTAAAACATAAGTTGAAAATGAATTCTGATGAATGGTATTGCTGGTTTTCAAAAATATATGATCTATACAGGTACTCGAATTACCCTGTACTCTAGTACTAGTATTGATGGTTGATTCAAAATTGTGTTCATGCAATACGTTCAGATATTCGTGAGTTACATCATCTTCAGACAGTATATTGATATTAATATCACCAATAAGGATGTGGTAGTGAGAATTGAAGTTGCGCTGTTCCAGATATCTACTTAATTCGTCAATAAATTCATTCTCATCGGTGGATGGTGGTCCATAGATTGACATCAAATTTATTAGAGTTCCATTCAAATCCATTGTTATTTCAATTACCTTAAAACAACCCAGTGGGATAATATTCGAATTATATTTTATTTTATTTTTTATGTATACCACCACACCATCGTTCTGATTAATTGAACCTTCGTTGTAAATAGAATCATATATATATATATATATATATATATATATATATATATATAGGGTGAGTGCACCAGTATTTGACCGGTTAAGAGCTTCCTCCCATAAAATAGGTTACAGTTATCAAACCGTCAACTTTTCATACAAATAAAAAATACATACAAGAAGGACCAAGTTTTAGGCTTCTAAATATGATATATTCAATTCGAAAAAACGTGATATTTTGGTACAAAAAAAATAGAGGATATCAAAAGTCATAAATCACTAGTAATTGACCAGCTAGAACCAGTATTTGACCGCGATTAGACCCAGTGGTTGACCAGTTGATGAAATGAAATGAAACACGTTTTTATATTGAATTATTGAATGATTTTCATGAAGAAAAACACATTTTGGTTTCAACAAAGACTCAAATACAATTTTGATCACAAAATTTCAAAAATTTTCAAATGACATTTTTGAGAAATTTATATTTGATTCGATTTCCCGTTGTTACAACACTTGGGAATTCTAGTCTCTTCACAAGTTGCTCGGTATTCACAACACTTTTATCGTTTTCAATGATTTTGAAAACATTCTTGCTTTCTTCTATTGGTGTGAAAGCTTGTACTTCAACCTCACCTGTGTCATAAATACTCAGAACAGAGCAAACATAGTTATGGTACGTTTTCTTTCCTGGAAAGGCAACCAGATAAAAGTCACCTACCGCAATATCTTTCTTCACTTTCTTCACTATGGAGGCTAGTGGTTCATCGTCACTGTCACAGGCTAGAGGTTCATCGTCACTGTCACTGCTGAAATGTTCTGTGATATCATCTAGACTCGATCCACTCTCTTGCCATTCCTCATATTCACTTTCAGAGCTATCGATTGCTTTATTGACTTTTATTTTTATTTTCTTCATTTCCTTTTTATCGAGATGATCCTTCTTCTCGGGTTTCTTCGATTTCTCCTCTTGTTTCTTCTGTCTCAAAAGAGCCCTCTCTTGTTTTTGTCTCTCTTTTTCCATTTTGGTATTTTCTTTCTCTTCATGGTACTGCAACCACTTCAATGAAGTTGTTGCATAAGGCAGTCTTTCTTTTCTCGTGGATTCTTTTTTTCAGGTGACTCCTCTGGCCAAAAAATATGATCAAGAAAGGCTACACTAACTTTTCTTTCTTGTGATACTGGTAGCGGTACTGGAGTTACAGGTTTCTTTACAAGTATATCACTTAAAATTATTACTTGTTTTTTTTTGTCTGGTGCACTTTTTTCAAACGAAAATTCACACAGATTCGGTTCTTGATCAGTTCCATTTTCTTTCATTCCCGTATCATTCTCCACTTCAGTGTCAGCATTGAATTTTTGATCTTCAGTTTCATCTTTATTTTCTTGTATTTTACTTTCAGCCTGAGTAACCTCTTCGACAGTTCCATTGGTTGCATTTTCTAATTCTATATCAATATTGTTTTCTTCATTGTTTTTTCCTTGGCACCTCTTTTTCAGTTTTCTCCAAACAGCATATAATTCTTTAGCTGACTCATCTCCAACCCATTCCCCAATTTCTGCTTTTTTAAATTCTTCCCGTCTTCTAGTTGGAATGAGTGATTCGAAATATAGAAAATCTGGTACATCAAAGTTTGTCGGCTTAATTCTCTCTATCCCGTCTTGATCTCCGACAGTTCGCGAAATGTCGTGCATACATTTCTTAAAATCTACTGCCTCGACTTCAAAAGGATACAGACCGCACCTTCTGAATCCGTTTTTAACAGTATCTGCTCCTATCTGCTGTACCGTTGTTTCTAATAATAGAGGAAAAGTTGCTTTATTAACGATTTTGTTATTATTAGCTTTTTTCCAATCAGCAACGACTTTTTTCCATTTACTTTTCAACGGAGCAAATAAGGATACATCGGCCGGCTGTAAAATGTGCGTCGCATTTGGAAGAAGTGCGTAGAGAAAAATTCCATTTTCAGAGCAAAACTTACTCAAATTATAGGTAAGATGGGATTTATGTCCATCTAATATATATATAATATAGGTAACTTTATACCTTCGTGCTGCAAGAAAGGTAATAATGTATTACACACGTAACTGAAGAATGTTTCACTGGTCATCCATCCTTTTTTTGATCGACCTGAAAACAAAGATGGTGAGTAACCTAGCTTATGGCTATCTTTCTTGATCAACCTACCAATTACCCACTCAGGATTAGTGTTTCTCACTATTTCTGCTGGGATTCTTTCATAAGGATATACAATCATTGGTGGATATATTCGACCGTCAGCGGAAATTGTGAACAAAGCAGTGATGCATTCTTTTTCTGATCCAGTTTTCACTTCATAAAAGTTTTTCATCCCTCGAGGACCTAATACAAGTCCCGTTTTCGGATTTGTTGCAAACCCTGATTCATCGGAGTTTAGAATTCTTGTGGGATCATTCAAAATATCGTCGGCATTTTCTTCTTTCAAATAGGTTCTAATGGACTCATGCCATTCTCGAATCGACTTTTCCGTTACACATGCTCGTGCTCCATTTATTGATTCAGCATGTCTCATACAAACCTCAGGGTGACGTTTCATAAATGCCGAAAACCATTTTTTTCCAGGCATGCCTTCACGAAATTTGTGTAAACGTTCATCGTTTTTAATGATATCCCTTACAGTTTCGCAAAGAGCAGTTTTGTTGATTGGAAATCCTTTTTTAGCACTCGCCAGCAGCCACCTCACCAGAAGTTCTTCTTCTTCTTTAGTAAGTATGGTTGAAGGACCCATTCGTCTTGTTAAGGAAGACCTCCCTTTCAACTCATTGATCAAAGTGGCATGCGGAACCCCATATAGCCTCTCTGCTTCCCGAATTTTGCATACATTATTGGTAATGTCGCTCAGAGCCTGTTGTAATTGTGCTTCTGTATATTTGAAAAATCTCTTCTTAGGTTCAGCCATTTCATTCTAGAAAATACAGTGGTTTTACCCAACCTATGTTCCAAAAGAAATAAAATAAAATGAAATTCCAGTTATTGACCACGGCTAAAAACCAGTAGTTGACCACTACTTTATTGCGGTCAACTACTGGATCCTCTTCGAAATATATATTTCATTCGAATAAAAATTAATCTTTAACTCATACCTAAAGCTATGAAACAGGAAGAGATGTGAAAACTTTGATTTCTTTGAAAACCCAGTAGTTGACCAAAGTGGTCAATTACGGGCACTTTACCAAATATTCCATACCAGTGATCAACCACATTAATTTGAACAGAAAAAATACTCATTTCAACAGTAAATATAGAAAGAATGTTCAACTCAATTCATCTGGCAACCAGTACATCGAATATGTTTCCAATAAAACGTTCAACGTGAACGGATGTATCAAGATTGGTTAAAGTGGTATACTCACCGTGCTTATTGTCACATCACGTGTTCACTATAGGGTAAAGAGGAAACATGTATAACACGACAGTGGCCTAGTTATCGAATAACCGAATTACGTTTTGTGGTGACATCTACGAGAAAAAGGACCAATTGAATGATTAATACAAATGGCAACCATCAGAACGCTATAGTTTTCTTATTTCTGTGCATGAATAAGAAGTTGGTCAATGAGGAACCGGAATTAAAAAAATGTTCCTTTTTTTTTTATTTTATCTGATAGAGCATGAAAATCTGTTCACAAAAATGCCCTTCTGACCTCGATCCTTCCACTATTTTTTTTAAAACCTCTACTATGTAACGAAAAATATCAAATGCTGACGTCATCACTTTCATTCATAAATACAACCATGTGAAGTTGGGTTTTGGTAAGCCACACCCCTCCTATTTAATGAATGAATATCTTGGAGGAATTTCATTTTTACAAGTTGCAGGAACTTATTACTGTTGACATTCTTTTGCGATGGGGAAGAATTCGCCATTTTTCATGTTATTTCGCGCTTCAACGGAAAATTTCCCGAAATTATGGCATCGAAGAGTGATTTTGTGAAGTTTTGTTCGGTAACTGAGTGCAAGAACAACTCTAAAGTTTCCGCAAATAAGTACTTTTTTCTGTTGCCGTTCGATTCATCGAGGAGGAATGTCTGGTTAACTGCTTTGAATGGGTGTGATAGGGTTTCTAAAAAAGTTAGGGCCTACGTTTGCGAGGATCATTTCAACGTAAGTAACTGAAAATTGTGATTCGGTTTAGGAATTGATCGTATAAAATACTCTTAAAATGATTGCTTGTTTCTGTAACAATACCTAAAAATTAATCCAAATTATAACTATATAGAGTTCAAAACTAGCCATCCACAAACACTTTCGTGTAGTTGTAACTACTACTATAAGAAATAATAATGAATATGACTCCAAGAAAGTGTTCATTGAATTGATATTTATTATAGAATTTGGCTAGGCTTGGCTTTAAGGTATTGTAGCAAGATCACACTCGAAATCACATACCTTTTTTTAGTTGGAAGAAGATGCAGAGAATTTTTTGAAAGTGAAATTGATGAATGATACACCTAGATTGAAGAAGGATGTTGTGCCAAGTATATCTGTGTCTGGTCCGGGTGAGAATGGAGTTGAAATGAAACGAAAACAACCAGCTGAGGTGAGTGAAAAAATTCAGCTTGAATTCATATTCTGGCCCATTGATCTTTTACGAAAGAAACAATGATTGAGTAATATGTATTTGTTAGTACCCAACAAATTCCAATAATAGTGCTGCTCATGCTATTTCATAGTTTGTCTGTTTAGAAGTATTTTTATGTATTATATTCATTATAGTGGCTCGTTTATTCCTTTTATAATGAAATTCAAGTTTAATTTCACATACTCATGACTCAATGGAGTTTTTATCAATGAAATGTATCATCATTTGGATGTAATCTAACAGAGCCATTGGAATAACTACAAATAAAAACATATATTGTAAGAGTAGAATAAATACAGACAAAAGGTTACCACCAGCTTGTGGTTATTGGAGATGTATGTGTTACCGTTTATTCGTTGTTGCATACCTTTCAGATTAATTGCATTTAATGTTGTTTCTTTCTCTCAAAGCAAGGGTGGCTGACTCATTTTCTCTTCTCTGACAATATACTCATGACTCGCCGGAGTTTTTATATCAGTACATTATTGGAGAACACTCAATTAAGATCAACAAACATTTCAGGTGAACAAGGACCATCTTGAGCAACCTGTGCCAGCTAAATGTGAAAGAGGTCCAAAGAGCAATGATGTGCATAGTCAAAAACTATCCAGTTCCACCTACTCTGCAAGCAGTATTGATACAAGATCAGCAACATATAAAGATTCTGACTATGACCCTGATTCTTCAGATTCTGCTTGTGGTGATATCCACAATTTTCTACAACATACTCTAATAATGATAGAAACAAATCCCAAAATATTTTTAGGTTTGCCTTTGGAAAGTTACTTTCTGATAAAAATGCTCTCCAATTCAGTATCTACGAGTACCGTCAATATTTTAATAACTTTAAAAAAGATTAGACTTGATTATGCATTCAAATTATTAGGTATACATTTTGGGATGACAGATAGTAATGTTGGGAAAATATTTAGGAAGACAGTAATTAAACTAGCTCAAGTACTTCAGGAACTAATTGGTTGGCCAGATTCCAAAAAAATTAAACTTCATTTACCAATTTCTTTCAGAGCTAGATATGGAAAAGTTGTTTCAATTATTGATTGTTTAGAAATCGAAATTGAGAAGCCTTCTAATCCAGTCCATCAGGCACTTACCTGGTCCCAATATAAGCATTGCAATACAATAAAATATCTTATTTCATGTACTCCTGATGGATTGGTCAGTTTCAATTCAAATGGATTCGGTGGGAGAGCAACTGATGTTGATATTGTTGAAAATTGTGGATATCTGGAAAAATTAACACCTGGTATGGAAATAATGGCAGACAGAGGGTTCAAGAACTTGTCATCTCTGCTGACAGAAAGGAGATGTGCTTTGATAAGACCTCCTTCAGTTTCAAGTTCAACTCCAAGCTCACCTGCAGAAGTGAGGAAATCCAAGAGAATAGCTGCTTTGAGAATACATGTCGAAAGAGTTATCGGGAGGCTGAGGAATTTTAAAATGTTAGAACCCCATTCTTGCATAGATCATAATCACATACAGTTATTGGATTATATTGTTGTCATTGCTTGTGGAATTATTAATTTTCAGGACCCTTTGTTCAGAAATTGATTACACACTTTTAGATGTAATTTTCAAAGCAGTTATTTGTGTGAAAGGTGTGTTTTTTTTTGGGAATGTCAGTTGTTTAGCACTATGGCTTGTAAACCGATTTATTTCAAACTTGTTTTTCCTTGAAAATTGAAGAAAATCCTCATCTTGAATACTTTGATGAGTTGTATGTATTGTGATTGAGTTTTTGAATAATTCAAAGGTCTTTTTTTTGGCATTTCAATGTTTATATCTCTAAACAGGACAATTTGTGGGAAATATTGCTATAGCATGGAAAACGTTTTATCTCTTATGAAATAATTTTATAGTGATTGTATTTTAACTGTCCAATTTAATTTATTCACTGTCGAATTGTTCATTAGTCATACGTTCTGCTAACCACTTACCTTATATATAAAAAATTTGTATTATTATACTAGTTTAATACACAAATGTAATCCAGAACTATGTTCATGAAATGCTCAGGGTACCATGTATCAGAAATATTATCACCTATTTTGAAATTTGAAAACTGTTTACAAATAAATAGATTTTATATTCATATTTTTTCTCAAACCCCAATTTATATAACATGCCCACATAAAATTCTATTCATTTTCAATCATTTGAAATATCATCTCATGGTAAACTGAAATATAAAACTGATTTGAAAATTGATTGATTGTTTAGTATAATTTTTTGAATGCTTATTTGTATATCTTTTAATAATTTTGCATCATTACTTTTACTACTTATTCACTCATGTATTTAATTTTATTGGTAATTATTTTTTATGCTCCAAATGAACTATCCTTTGGAAAAAAAAATGCTTTCAATATGAACATAGTTAAATAAATACTGTATTAATATTTATAGAAACTAATTCAATTATCAACATATATATATATATATATATATATATATATATATATATATATATATATATATATATATATATATATATATATGTAGAAATTGATGTTTTCACGGATCTTCGATATGCAAGATGAATTTTTCTGGGTTTTTATCCGTTAGGTATCTTTTGATTTGTTCGACGTTTCGATAAAAACCCAGAAAAATTCATCTTGCATATATATATATATATATATATATAATGCCAGTCCTCAATCTACCTACTCCCCAGGTATTGTCACGAGTACACTCCAATATATATATGTTTATATATATTATAAGGAGAGAAATTGGGACCCCGGCATTGAGTTACAAATCATTTTCTCTTTATTAGTTGTTCAAGTAAGATGATTTATGGTGTCACTAAGTTATTATTATTTGAATGACGTTCAAATATTTGTGGCACTGATTTGAGTATAATATAAAATGTTACCACAAATAATATCTGAACGCGATTCAAGTAATAATAACTTCATGACATCATAGAATGATACTTCAACAATAAACTGATGGTCTTCATGGCCAGAGATGAAGTCGTTTTCTCAATAAAATCCGAAATCCAAGAACCCACAATGAAAAAAACATCCATGATTCAAGAATACCAAAATTTTATATGTATATATATAATTCGTTCAATTTTGCTGCTCACTGTGGTGTGTATACTTTTCTGAAATTATCAATCTTGTAATAAAATAGGAGATAGGCTTTTACTGGTAATGTACTTAGTTTTAATGACTGATTTATACCCTTGACTGAAATCAACAATATAATAGAATTATTCCAAACAGAATTTTTGGCAAATTGATTTCACTGAAAAATGCATCACACATCTTTTCCTTTTCTCGAAATGTAATAAAAGTATAAATCATTATATGAAATGAAAATCAGCCTCTCAAATATTCATGGACACATCACTAAAATATGTTGTATACATTTTTGGAATTGTTTAGGATTATTGAGTGAAATGTTCACTTACTTAATCTATGAAGATTAATTTCCATTGTGAAGTGTTGAAAAATCAAAATGTTGAATTTCTGCTCAAAAGATCCTTTTTTTAAAATTTGGACTTTGAATCGAGTATCAAATAATCTCTTTGTTTTTTTTATTCTGTCCAGAATGTAAATTGAATGAGACAGTAAAACATTTCACGAATACAAACATATAATAAAATAACTACAATTCTAGATTCTTATCCTAAATCTTGCCATTGAATCCTGAGAAGTTATTATTTTATTACTTGGTCCTTTGTTTCTGAAGGAATCCTATTTATCATTAGTGTCTCACGTCACCACCTGAACATTTTGTTTTTTCAAGATTAAAGTTTACTTTTAGCTAGAACGTCACAATTTCTTTCAGATTTTTATGTATGACAAAATGATTTTTTGAATTTTCAGTAAAATCCTCGATCTCATCACTAACATATTTTTTAAGTGAATGTTTGAAAATTTACCTCCTAAGTGATATCAATTCACAAATTTGAATAAAAATATAAAGCCATAATGGTTTGTTGGCCGTGGCCTTCAAGTTAGAATAACTGACGTTTCATCTACAACTGCCTTGAACACCTTCAAAGGAGGTAAGGTAATGACGTAGTGATCTGGTTACTGTTATAGCGCTTGACAAGTTGGTACTGCGTCCTTTACCTTATCACCCTCAAATGCACTAAAAGTTGCAGGCCACGGTTAACGAACCCAGTAAAACAAAACAATGTGTTTTTAGATTATGCATATAGGACAAAATTGTAATCATTGCTTTGTAGGTGATATCATGAGTTTTTGGTGGGTTTTTCTCATGGTGGTATTTTGAGAAATTAAAAGCATTCACTTTGATGTCTTTCCTAGAAATAATTGTTTTGCTTCAAATGTAGGCAAATTTTCAACTTCTCAAAATACAGCAAATGCATCACCTCTTATTTTCCCACTGATAATTTTTCTTACAAAATTAATTTTCATTATTATTTCAATAAATTATGAAATCCAAAACAGTTTTTTTTTCATTCAGTATACTTTTTGGAAAGTATCAAAAAAAACATTCAGTATTATGCTTTATTTCACAAAAAATCAATTCAGAAATGATATGGACTGGTTGAACTAAAAAATCAGAGTAGGAGAAAAAATTATTCACAAATTGTATAAACATTTCAATGTTCATTATAACTTCATCAAAGTATGCATTAAGTAGATAGTGGAAAGAGAGGTGCTCAGTATCATCAAATTCCCTATAGTATTTAGTGAGTTGGGTATTCATTCTTTCACTAGATATACTATTGTCAACAATATTTTTCGAGAAAGTTCTGTCTCCAGCTACCATAGGCTCCAAATCTAAAGTTCCTATTTCTTTGGCAAGAATGAATTTCTTTGACGAAGCTATTGACGCCAACTCAGACTTCTTCCAGTAGCAAGTGACTGCAGTAGGAGAAGGTTCTTCACTATGTCGATGAATCCCAGTTAAGAATGCAATAGCATGTTTGCATCCCCCTGAAAAATAGTCAAAGTGGATTATGTGTTGTATAAACAAATTATTATGAGGAATGTTATTCTCACACAACAGCCACCTGTGAATCCCACTGGCTGTCAGTAAAATGTAACCAAAACATGCATGTCAAATAATGGGAAGGATTGGTTTAATCCTCCCAACTACTTTTGGTTTCATACTGGGAAAGCTCTGATGATATTAAAACAGATGTGTTTGTAGGTGAAATGTCTCATATTGAAAATAAATACAATAAAAAAAATATATGGTTATTCCAGATTCCACATCTACCAGGATACCCCCAATGGGGTTTTCCTGTATTCATTCATCTTTCTTAGTTATTAGTAGTTGATTGATGTTAGTTTAGTTGAGTTCAAAAATCCAGCATTGGAAAGATAAAAGTTTGACTTATTAGACATCTTTTTATTTTAAAGTTCATTGAGTTGCTGATCCTAAGAAATGAATTCTTATATAGCGATGTAAATACAAAAAAAATTAAATATTTAAAATAATGTCATCAGATCATAATACCACAATAAATGACAAAGAAAAGATAGTAATATCTATTGAAACAGTTATGGTATAACCAACTAAGAAAAATAATGGATACATAAATATTTACAGCTTATCCAATCCATCTTGGCACAGAACTGATAAAGTATATGCCCAGTATTCTCTGTGAAATATACTAGGGAAAAAAACACCTATTATATGTGTTCACTGTGTTGAAATTTATTCCTATACGGTGTCTTTTCTTTCGTCACGGTCTAAACTACCAGTGTGCAACTGGAAAAGTAACCGAGTTTGTGCCAAGATGGATTGGATAAGCTATAGTTGATTTTGTTCAGCCCAGGATCTCACTTTTTATTTTTGAACTGTATAGTGATGAAAAACTAACAATTTCAATATTGTTTTGAAATAGTTATTGACCGTATGAAAACGAAACTATTTTTTTAGTTTTGTTTTCGAAAATTAATATTTCCTTACTAACACACTGGCCAATTTGAATTAATAGTAATATTATTAATACAGGAACAAATGTTTTTGCTTTCACATTCTTTAAACAGTTTTATTCTGTTGGTGGTTCGAATAAGAGTGAAAGATCTCACTTATCTTTATTAATATAAAACCTATTGAGAAGTATTGTTTACTTCTCTGATATGTATTTGATCCATATAAATTATAAATGACTGGAACAAATCCAGTTAAGAGAATATTCATCAACTATAGTATTTCGAAATATTACCTTATTCACACTTCATCAACAAAAATGACCAACAGAACATGTAGCTGAAAAGCAGATAACTCAAACTGATAAGAATTTCCCGAAGGCAGATTCTTTGAAAAGACATAGTACTGAGGGTGTTTAGTACGAGATCAGGTGTGCCATGTGCCACCATCAACTGATCACACACAGATCAAAAATACAAGTTCTATTTCTAGCCCAAAGGATACTGCATACCACAGTTCATCTTCAACTTACCTGAATGGGCAGCACAGTCTTCACATTTGACAAAGTTAATCTCGTTCTCTTCTTCATTGAACTCCATTACAACTGAATATGCTTTATTCCTCACGTTATGAATATACACATTGTCATCTCCATTTAGTATTCAGCAAATTTATTATCTTCTGTCCACAATATCTTGATGTGAAGATTTCTTTCTGCCGTTTTACAAGCTGTTACACTCTAGCAACCATTGCATCCTGATAACGTTTAAAAAAAAACTCACTTGCTTATCATTCGAAACGCCTTCAGATCCTTTAAAACTTGTTCTAAAGTAAGGATATGTGCAATCCCTGTTGACTTCCATTCTAAACACTAAAATGGTGATACATTAGTGTTGACAATTTTCAGTTTTTTATCCCTTATTAAAACAACATATCTCATTATCTTGTATTACCTTATCCACAGGCATTCATAATACATTTTTGAATACTCCAAGGATATAATGTAGAGCGTGTTCAATCTTTTCTGTGTAGCATTGGGAAACTTGGACTCCTTTCAAACACTTCCATAGTTTTTCTTCTCATACCGCTGGAATCATGTTCATTATATAAAATGAAATTTTTCCTAACTGGTTATAACATGAATAGCAACTATTCCAATTTTTCTAGCATCTGCCCAAGAAGGTACAACGGACTAGCAACAATGCAGCGTATCAATGTTGATATGCTCATCATTGGAGAATAGAATGCCAGGCCAAGTCTGAATGTGAAAGTACCCATAAGTATCTTGAATCAACTTCATCTTATACCTATAAACACATCATTGTGAAGAAAACATAAAAATTCAACCTACCTACCTACATTCTCATTCAACATGATCTCTATATGAACAATCTGCATGGCGAATTTGGATAATCAAAGGAAAATTCGTGAACGTTCAAGCACAAATTGCTATTATGAGGTTATGGTTGGCTACTGCATTTGTGGGGATCGTCCGTGGACAATGTGGACATATACCCAGCATCAAGTTGATTTCTTGCTATCACAGGAAGGAATATGCCCTCCTAGGCACGTCTGGGAAATCCCATGTTCCCACCTCGTCATCTAGTTATGTTACACGCTCCAAAAGTTCAAAACCTGTTCGTTTTTATTTCTTAAGCTCCATGCGCTCAGTGATCTGGCTCAGTCTCTACTCGATCCATGAATTAACGAACCTAGCTAATGCAAATCACTAAATCGCGGGAACAGCAACGTTTAACCACGTAACTGGCCCAAAAGAGTGCCTTTGTCAACAGCAAAACTGCTCAGACGCCATTGTAACTTTGAATGATGTGAATTTAGCTGCTGTCAAATTAATCTCGTATTGCCAACTCACTGTAGTAAATCTAAATATTTTATAGTATTTCGTAGTATTTTATCGTAACTAGAAGGAGATGGAGAGCATTTATGAATGAGTAAATGCTGACGTCACCATTTGATATTTTTCGTTACATAGTAGAGGTTTTTAAAAAAAATAGTGGAAGGATCGAGGTCAGAAGGGTATTTTTGTGAACAGATTTTCATGCTCTATCAGATGAAATAAAAAAAAAGGGAACATTTTTTAAATTCCGGTTCCTCATTACGGGGTGCTGGTCAACTACCGGTGCCTCCACTCTCTATATGTATATATATATATATATATATATATATATAGTTGCTTGCACCAAGTAGGAGGGGTAATGTTCACTTGCATGAAAAAGAAACACAAAGTGAATACTAATCCAAAACGACCTAAGTACAACATATTTGAAATAATGAAAATAATTTCCAAACTCTTCGGTGAAGTATGGAAAAAACAAAAAAACTAATAATCATAGCCAGTTTCAAACCTTAGGGTAGTACCTTCATTTGGTCGAAATTTATAGGAAAGGCTGAAATACATTTAACTGTTAGATTTAGTGATAACAAGCATTTCTGCGAAATTTGATCGAGACTGACCTTTTCGTTACCAAGATAATGAATTCAACATTTGCATGGGCTCTTATGGGAAATCGGAAAATTTGACGCAAAATTGCGTTTTTAGTAGAGAACGAATTTAAAGACATGCGCAAAAAACCGATTGTATTAAACTATAGCAAGATTGAAAATTTTGTGCGAAGTTTGAATGCATTTCATCTTCTAGTTATGGAACTATGAGACAGAGAAGTTTACATTATCGCACTCGCCGCAGTACCGAGCCGAACTATGTAGCAACGTCGCACGAGTTGCTCTGTCGAAATGGTTGTCAAGTACTCGGCGCAACAAACTAAAGTCCCGTCTCACGCGCAGCTATGCCAAAACTTTTTTCTTTATAATTTGATATTTCATTGGAAATGGAAGGAATATTATAAAATACTATTGGATACTATGAAAAATTATCGTGAATTATAAGAAACAAAAAAACAATTTCTACATGAACTATATAATATATATGTAACAAATATGATCAAAATCATAATTTTACTCATTTTCGTCGTCTTTGAATATTTTTTAAAATGAAAATATTTGCTAACTCGTGATCACCAACTTGTTTGAAAAGAAGTTCAAAATAGCACAATCGTTTAGTCTTTGCTTTTTCATCGTGGACCGTTAATACGTTTTTTATTTGATATACCTATCACATATCACATCTTTTTATTTTTTATTAAAATATATACGATATACGTACGAACCTTTGTTAATAGTGACTACAGCTTTGATTGATCTTCATAAACGGACACCAGTGAGACCGATATATAATTTGTTCTAAACGAAACATTTTTGCTATGAGAGCATGGTAATAGTTTCGCAAACCAGAACTTCACTATGGTTCCGGCGCCCCTGATTCAGCCTATTGAAATGATTCGAGGGCCATATCTCGGATTACCAATTTTTACAGATCAAAATGTATGCGCTTCCACAATTTTCGAGTTGAAAAAATGACTGGTACACGCATTCTTGTTTGCAGTTTTATTTATCTTGCCCTATTTGTATTTGTATTCATTTGGGTCTGATTTACTAGAATAGAACATTCATTCGAATATGTTATATACAATATTTCGCTGTTTTCCAGATAGGAAGAGCCTAACATTCCAAGACAAGTGTGAAGATTGCTAAATCGAGGCGCAAACCGATGGCCAATATCCATTCAAATTTTTTTTTGACCAGGTAAATATTTCAGAACTATCTTTCAAGTATCATAATAATAATCAACTTCAGATGTAGAGTATTCTTTCGATATTTATGAAGAACTCAAAGGAAATGAACTTTTTTCATTTCAATATTGTACGATACAAATAAAATTAGTAATGTCAAATTTGAAAAATGACAAAAAAAGTCGGTTTTGGGTGAGACTCGAACCCACGACAATAAAGTGAATCGTGTCAGAGGACTTTAACCACTAGGCCACATGGACTGTATAATTTGAGTTGATTATTGTTAGAGGTGAAGAGTAGATGTATTTCCTTTAATTTGTAGCGTTTCTTTTCTCGCATCAATACACACCCTGTATATTTAGGAACCACTCAAAACGCCGGTCGGATAATTTTAAAATTTTACAGTTTTCATTCTGACGTTTTCGAAAGGTTTTGATCCTCCGAGAGGCAGATGGCGCTGATTTAAAATTGTGTGGGTCGATTTTATTGAATATTATATTGAACAATTATCGATAGTCGAGAAATCGCAGGTTTATTCCATATTTCACTTACGAGTGCAAGCCATTCAATTCGATATTCGACAGGTTTAGTTGTCTCCAACGCTTTTCTGGATTATTATTCTCACTTTGGGTGTGGTAGGAATCTATTAGGAAAACAAAAGGAAATCTTTTCAGTCCGAGAGGTCACCAGAAACAAATTATTTGTTTCCCATAACTCCCGCTCGTGACGAGACTGCGCAAGATGATCTCCGGATTCTCCGGGAGGGCATCTTGAGTTTTTGAGAGTGGAAGACGTAGCGAAACAATTAAAGGGGAATATTTGGAGGCATGATCTTCCTGATCATATATTGTTCAATTTGGAATTTGATGTTTGTTTGTTTGGAGACCCAAAAGGAGAAGAACCAAAGAAATTAATGAGGTTTCACCCTTTGATGTTCCTGTAAGGAAGTGTTCGGGCCGTTTGGTTTGTCGAAAATGGCTACCCCGTTACTCCATGTTGAGATTATTTTTTGATTCAATTCGTTCCAGAATTTTATGCATCCATGAGGTGGATGACAATAATATCCTTCATGGAATAATTTATTAAAGCTCTCTTAGTGAGGTGAGTTCATTTCTCCGATTTTTAGGTGAAAAAGTGTAAAATTGTAAGTATTTCTAGGGTTTTTTGCCAGGGTCATTCCCTCGACCCCTTATTTGATTCGAAGAATCCATTTATTTTGATTTATACTGGTGTCTGTTCTCGATGAGACCATTACCAATTGGGGGAAAAATTATTATTCTTTTGGTTTCTACCTGGACCTGTTCTCCTTGGCTGATGGACATCCCAGGACCTTTTTTGAAGTCTTCAATTGTCTAAGTTATAAGGCCTTATAACCAGGAGGGTTGGTACTCTCCAAAATTCCCCAACTACCCAATTCGAAGCTCTTTACTGCAGAATTTGAACTTCGTACCAGGGACTTGTTCCAGTATCTATCCATGGATTGTTTCTCACCGAATTAAACCAGGTTTTTATTACATTATGAAATTGAGTCACTTATGTTAAAGAATTGAAGTATTGATATAATTACGTAACTATTGATCTGTAAGCGGACACCCAGTACTGAGTAGAAGCGTTTGGTCAATGATACAACGAACAATATAACAACTTAACGATTTTGAACTGATATAAACCTACAATATAAGTTATCTCCTTCTCGGAACTAACATATTATGGAAAGTCATTTGTAACAACATACAGGTTGTCCCAACCCATGGAATAAATACTGAAGAAACGTATTATTATTTGTTTTTCCCAAATTACACACTCTCACAAATTTTGTTCACAAATTTTTGATTATCATGTTAGCCTACTCTTTGAATAACAACTATTAAATGTTTTATTATCCTGACTAATAGAACCAATTCCCTCTCTAGGCTACCCGAGTCAGGTGGCGCTCAACAAAAATTTTTATCAGTTTTACTGGCTTGATTGATACAATCGTCCCACACGACCCAGCTCTCCAACATAACTACTAGCTGCCGGAGTGTAACCTCTCTTTCCTTCACTAGTGAAAGATCGTTACAAATTCCACAAAAAAAAACATCAATTGTGACAATGACTCAATAAACAGAAGAATATTTCAAATATAGGTACATTTATTTATGCTTGAATGAAACATTTTTGATTTCGTGTTTGTAGGTAGATCAGAATTGTGACGTTTCTACAAGGTTGTCCCTGGTAACCAGGTATTTTGTACAACAAGAGTGGATATGGTGGCCATACCGCTCGAGGACGAAGTTTGGGCACACACTTTCGAGAGCTATATGGCCAATATCCATTCGAGTTGTACACTCGATTTTTTCTTCTACCAGGTAAATATTTCAGAACTATCTTGTGAATTTCATATTTATAATCAATTTAAGATATGGAATGATCTTTTCATATTTATGATAAACTCAAAGGAAAAAATCTTTATTCAAATCAAAATTGAAAGATACAAATTAAATCTGTAGTGTCAAATTAAGGAGAGGCCACAATAAGAAAGTCAGTTTTGGGTGAGACTCGAACCCGCGACAATAAAGTACATCATATTAGAGGGCTATACTTTGTTCAACCATCCTTTGCCGTTACGTCATAATCGGTGACGTATTCTGCTGGTTTAAGTTTGTCTTATATTAGTTGAATATTATTTTACAAACTTAAAATTTTTATTAGTATGTAGGTACCTACCTGCAGAATACATCGCATACACTCGTGTTCTTATTGCATGTTGATGTATGATATAAATCGATGATCCTCGAGCAGAAACATGTCCGACATGAATTTCGATTTTGTAGTCTTTATCTGGTTCCATTCCACTAGTAGCTAGTTTCTGAACAGTTCTGATAGATATTTATAGAGCATCAGCAACACGCTATAGAATTTAATTAAATCAAATCAATAAAAACTTACATTTTGCATAACACAGGTGGATACATACGTTGTACACTGCATTTAACGGTAAAAACGGCACTCCAGCATCTCTTTCTTTTGAAAAGTATTCAATCAACTTCAAAATTAAGCTTTGCTTTTTCTCATTATACCGGAAGGGCATTTTGACAATGAAAAATTAACTGAAAAAGGCGAAAATGACCAAAAATACTGAACAAATCAAACTATGACAACTGAACTGTCAAAAATGACAAAACTCACATCGACATCAAATAAGACATACGTTAATGACGTCATAATTCCGTCTCATCTATTTCATGAATGAGAGATAAAGTTGGACAACGTATGACGTAACGGCAAAGGATGGTTGAACAAAGTATAGCACTTTATCCACTAGGCAGCCAGCCACATGGACTGTATATTTTCAGTTGATCATTGGTAGATGTGACGAGTAGATGTGAGTCTACACGAAAAAACATAAATTGTGACAAAAAAACTTGACTAAATTAAACGATGATTATTTCGAATATGAGCACATTCAGTAAATGATTTTGTGTTTGTGTGTGTGAGACCATTCAGAATTGTGACGTTTCTACACGGTTTTTTCTGGTTACCAGGTATTTTGTTTTCTGTGTTTGGTGGAATTCATAGCCTACCTTATGTGGATATGAAATCATATCCATTCAGTTGACTGGAATCGCCTACTTATCCGTTCAGTGAACTCTAAAGAATTCACCATATTCACGGGTGGGAATAGAAAAATATAATTTCCTTACAGTAAGGAAGTCTTGAAATCTTTTTCCTTCAAGAAATTTTGTCTGGAATGTCGAAATTACCCAGCGATTTGCGAAAAAAGTTTATTTATAGAGTCAGTTTACTGGCTACACATTCGAAATACTTGAAGAATATATACAGGGTGATTCAAAAGTACTTTGACAAACTTCAGGAGGTGATTCCTCACAATATTCTAATATGCATTGTCCAAATGAATAAATGTCCGAAAACGCTTCGTTTCCAAGATACAGGATGTTGAAGTTTTATTTTTATTTTCGTTTTTTTCAAATAACTTCTGAAATACTGAACTTAATAAAACGAAACTTGGTAATAGGAGGTTTTTGAGGGGTCGAATTCGAACCTGATGTTCTTGTTGCTCTTACTCGTAGGGGGCGCCACCTACACTTCTTTCTCTTTTTTGAACATTCATAAATTTTTTGGTCGTACTTCTTGCACATTTTCCAGTAAAAACTTCGATTTCTCTATCATATCTACGTAAATGAGCTACCCTTCTTACTAGTCGCTGTAAGCAACCGTTTTCTAAATATTTGGACTTGAAAACTTCAAGTCGATTAATTGATAATCGGTGCATGTTGAAGTTATTACGAATATTTTGCTTTTTTCACAAGAATGCTTTGGAAATGAATTTGACGTTTTACTCGTTTGAAGAGGTCATTACTGTTGGGTACGTTCCTTTGTGAAAGAAGCAAAATATTCGTAATAACTTCAACATGCATCGATTATCAAATAATCGACTTGAAGGTTTCAAGTCCAAATATTTAGAAAACGGTTGCTTACAACGACTAGTAACAAGGGTAGCTTATTTACGTAGATATGATAGAGGAATCGAATTTTTTACTGAAAAATGTGCTAGAAGTACTCCCAAAAAAGTTATGAAACTTAAAAAAGAAAAACACGTGTAGGTGGCGCCCCCTACGAGTAAGAGCAATAAGAACATCATGTTCGAATTCGACACCTCAAAAACCTCCTATTACCAAGTTTTGTTTAATTAAGTTCAGTATTTCAAAAGTTATTTGAAAAAAAACGAAAATAAAAATAGAACTTCAACATCCTGTATCTTGGAAACGAAGCGTTTCTGGACATTTATTTAGTTAGACACTTCATATTAGAATATTGTGAGGAATCACCTCCTGAAGTTTGTCAAAGTACTATTGGATCATCCTGTATATTATTCGAAAAATGAAGAATCAGACATAGCCTAGAGACCACATAATAGGTAGAGTAAATACACTGAAAGTCATAGGGAAGGAACAAAATCAGGAGTATACAACTTGATGTGTTCACCAAAAGAATAAAGGAGAATAAGACATGGGTTAATCATAACTCTGGTGTATTTCATTTGGAGAAAGGTCTGAAACTCAATCTCTTGGAATATTTAAAAATCAATGGTGTCAAGAAGTAAATGACCGATTTCAATGATTCTCCACCAATCAACGTGTTTCATTTCGATGAAATAGGGGTAATTAGGATCGTTTAGTAGGTGAACTGAGTCAATTTTTGTAATTAGTATTTTCCAGAATGTTCAATGATAGTTATTAAGATCCGTATACAGTATCGTTATAGTACCATAATACGGCTGAAAAAGCTATTGTATAGTGAAACATGTGTATCTGTTTCTAGAATTGTCTATTGAAAACTACACTAAAATAGTCTATTGTTCAAAGAGCAACGAATGATAACCATGAAGTTTGTAGCAAGAGCCCAAGTGGGAAGGAAATTAGCATTCCATGCGAGTTATGCGCTATACTTTTTCTACGGATAAAATGGATATTGGCGAAATGTACTTCAAATTCAATAGCATTCAAAATTTCCATTTATGTACAATGAAATAAGTGAATAGAGCTGTTATTGTTTGAGATTTGACATTCCATGGGAGACCTGAATTATTGTGTAATAATAACTAGAACTGTAACTCAATGTAGTCATTCTGTAATCAGGATAGGAAATAAAATGGAAGGCAGATGATGTACAGCTTATCCAATCCATATTGGCACAAACTCAGATACTTTTCCAGTAACGCACTGGTAGTGTAGAAGAAAGACGAAAGAAGAATTACCATCTAGGAATGAGTTTTAATACAGTGAACACATATTATAAAAGGTCGTTTTTTATCCTAGAATACTTCACAGAGATTGCTCGGCATATAAGTTATTAGTTCTATGCCAATATCGATAGCTTATCCAATCCATACCTCTTTTATCTATCAAGAACAGTTGAGATAAAGCAGTTTTTTTGCCTCACTCTCTCCAAAGTATACATTTCATGGTCTCATTGTAGGGATCGAAGTCGTACTTTTTCTCTCTGGGGAGAAAAAAAGTGACGTTTGATACGTCATCAATGAAATAACTTATACGGCATTGACGACCTAAACTATACTCTATTATATAAGTATAAATTTTACCGGTCATTTATACAACACCCTGTATATTGTGAAATGGTAGAAATCAGTAAAGGAGGTATGATATTTTCAAAGAGTGAATATATCAAGAAAATATAAGTTAAATGTCAAATATTATGATAGAGCTTACTCCGCAAAAGTTTATGGAACGGACGTTGTTCATGATAGGTTTGAAGGCAGTTTGTAGGTTTTGGTTCGAATCCAGCGCCGAAATTTTTTTCTAGTTTCTTCTTTTCTTTTTTCTTTGTTTTGTAGGTTCTCCTAATTTTGGGAATTTCAGGAGCATGCTCTATTATACCTACTTCTTAATTTCAGTTCTTTGATGAATTTCATTTGTTAGTTTCATAAATAATTTTTTTATGAATTGTGATTTGAGGAAGGCGGAAAAATCATATGTGTTACATGGGAGTGAAGTGCCTTTGGCACCCTTAAGTGATTACAAACTGCATTCTCTGGAGGAAAAGTGACACTTTGCCCTCTAGTTATACAAATAGCTATTGTGTTATAGCCGTAGAAAAAAAATTTTTCAATTACATGAACACCGTACAATAATTCGGTAATCAAATCCTATAGGTGCAATTCCATACCCAGGGAAGATATTCTTTTCAGATTCCTCGTATTTTATTTACCAATTCGACGTAACCGAATCCAATCAAAAACGAATTCCCTCCCAGATTCGTATCAATTAAAGAGTTGAAGTGCCCATTTCGCTCTGAAAGGGCGCGATTCAGTTGAAATTAAAATGAATTTTAATAAATTTCGCCCCGGCGAAATCCAAGAAATTATAACTTTTAGGGACGGTAAAGCTTGAAACGAAGCGGGGTGTCGGCTGAAATGTATGGTCTGAGTACAAACCAAAGGAGAAAGAATTAAAATAATGTTGTCCATTAAGGAGGATTGCGACGGCTGGGGAGTCTTCCAAAGACGGAATTGCGGGATTTCTGAAAGGGTTTCGAGCCGGGTTAATTTTTTTAATTCTCATTGCTGCATTGGGGTTAAACATGGATTAGCGAAATGAATAAGAAGGACTACTTGAAGACGTCAGATCGTTTCAAACCGCAAGGAGAAAGAAACATTATATGATTTTTTTTTGCTGGAATAGAATTTTTGTGCACATGGCAATATCAACCAATAAGGTGAACAGCACACCGATTTTTTTATGACTGAATTCGAATGATTGATTGAAATGGCCGATAATTGACGAGAATCCATGATAACGTAATTGAAAAACAGTACATCACAAGCCCTTAACACTTCTTCAGGGGCCAAATGAACTAGCATGCTTTAAGGCGGGTTTATAAAAAAAAAGATGAAATAAAAAACAAAATAGGATGGAGCGACAAGTGATAGTTGAAACGAAACAGTGAAAGCGTTTAAGATGAAGCATTTTATCGTCGAATATATTATTCTATTTCATTATAGCATACGTTTTGTAGAAACATCCATGAATATCCTAGCAACGTAAACTTTCACGACCGGAACTAACTGATTCTGGGGTGTTTTTCGAGTTTGCTTGTCGTGGTCCAAAGGTTTTCACTCCTGACGTTTCGCCTACAGCTGCGGTAGGCATAGAATTTGATAATGCCTACCACAGCTGTAAGCGAAATGTTCGCCATAGTTACTTACGTTTGTTACCATTTCTGAAAAACGGAATATGTATTTATTGAATCGGTCTCATTGGATATGAAACCTTGCAACCTCGAACTTAAAACAGAACCTTAACTGTCCAAGCAATACTTATCGCACTTTCACAACCCCAGGAAGGGACTCACAGTTCTCCAACTGAATACTTGATTATCATTCGGGTTATGCCTATTACATATTGTACTGGTTTATTGGAATTGAATTCCTCCGTTAGTAGGTACCGGTGTTTGATATTGTTTGGTTGTGTGTGGTATACTAGTTTTCAACACTTCACTAGTTTGCAGAACTATTGCTTTCTTTGAATGAGTACAAATACAAAATTATCTTTGAAGGAATTATCTCAAAAGGAACAATTTATTGCGCGAATATATTTTCCGTTTGACGCAAGAGGTTGCAAATTGAAATACTTCTCAACAAATAGATTTTGGTTATTTCTCCAAGTTTTGCAGAAATTTTAGAATTTTTTTCGAAAAATCAGGATTGATTACATTTTTTTAATCAAGCAGTTCCGATCTTTTCGAATGATTGCAAATTTATCAGAAGACGTAAACAGCTATTTCTTCACACTTCACAACTTTGCAGAACTTTTTCTTTTTTTTGGTAGAGAACAAATACCATAATATTGTTCATTTTGATTATACTCTCATTTCCGTATTGCAGACGTGGTTACAAATCAATGAAAACGATGTATGTGAGTTCTTCATCTGCAACCCGTTTTTAAAACTTTTGTAAAAATTTCGAAACTAGTTTTGATGACATTAAACAACTTATCGCAAAAATAAATTTTCCGTTTAACGCAAGGGGTTGCAAATTGAGGTACTCCTCAAGAACATTAGTTCAGTTATTTATTCAGGTCTGCAGAATTTTTGGATTTTTTTTTGAAAAATTAGGATTATCACCAACTTTTTTTTTGATAAAACGGAACGTTGTGTTTTGTTTAAATGGTTGCGAATTCACCATAAGATGTAGACTGCTATATCGCAATACTTCGAAAATTTGCAGATCTTTTGCAAATTTCTCGGTACAAATAATGCGAATATTCACAAAATCTTGATTATCAACATGTTCCATTCAGAAAAAATGGTTGCAAAATCAGACTCAATATCATTTGAACGTACTTTTCATTCCACTGAAGTTTCAAAACTCTTGTAATCCTAGTTAAATTTTGGAAAAATCATGTCTATATCTACTGGCCTATTAACGATTATCAGGTTTCCGGCAAAGAATGAAGCTATATGCTCGGGGCGGAACGACGTTGACGAGCACCTTTTATATGAACACTAGATTAGTGGTCATAGGAAAATGATTTTTACGGAGGGTTGTTGCATATTTATTTGAACATTAACAGTACCTCCCTATTTTTCAGTGGAGTACTCTGATTTCTCTGGTATATTTTAGTCGATTGTACCGCTGAAAATTGACGGCATAGTTAAAGAAGCAACTGTTTGCGGTATCGTTCTGGGCATGATTAATGTTGAGTCACTTGACCCTTGGAGAAGTGGTATGGTCGGTCACTAGATAGTTTACAAAACCCCTACACATGTTTCACTATACAATAGCTCTTTCACATTCACTACTATACTCCACTTTTATTTCTGAACTGTTACAGAATGTAACACACCTGGAGAAGACATTGACTACTGAAACACGTATAGCAGTTTCGTTGGAAATCATGCAATGAAATGTTTTCTAATTACCAATAAAATGCTTCAATTTGAAGTAATATGATCGAACAAAATGAATCAGATCGATATTATACTAAAGGTCTCAAATCGATCAATATTTTTCAACCAAGAAAGTAATTCGTTGAAAAGCCGACAACCAGCAATGACCAGAGCTGTTTTAAGAGAAGAGTGATTTGCCATACTCGTCACAAGGTTGTTTCTGTTCCCTTTATAACAATCGTAAGTGTCACTGAATTCGGAAATTTTTTTCTTATTTATTTTAAATGTATGTCATTAATTTTGATATGTATACTGTCAATATTGTATTCATACTAAATAAGACTCTACAAGATGATCTCGACTAAATACCAAAGATATTTCGAACAATACGTTTTTGTGAAACGAACGACCTCATACTACAATATTATTATTATATGTGAATGCTGGATAGTCAAAGGCGTTGTATACATAAATCAGAGATTGAACGTCTTGCACATATTTCTGTATAAGATGGAGTTTTGTATTCATTATTATTTTGGAGTTCATGAGTTCATTCAGCACCATTCTTCAATCAGGATAATATTAATTTTCTGATACACTCGGATTTGTCCGAAACTAAGATATGAGTATCATCCGCATGCATTATGGAATTTTCCTTAGGGATATAATATGATCCGAAAGATTGTAAATGAATACCAGAAAGATCCGTGGACCAAGTACACTGCCTTGCGGAGTTTTAATATCATTCTCAAACATATCTGAAATCACGTAGTCCATCTTAACCATACGTTTTCTAAGTTGGATAGAGGATTTGATTCAATCATCAAAAAAGCCACGGATACCCAGGCGAAAGCTCTTATGAGATCAAACATAAGAAGACTACAAATTCTCCTTTATCCATCCTGTTGCAAATGTTTTGAATATACTGTATACTGTAGTTAAGAATCGGTCGACAGATCTGATCTGAAGCTATGCTGACAAAAACTTATATGGCCATATGTATCTCAAAAAATCAAAAGTTCTTTTCGCATTAATTTTTTCGATAATTTTCGAAAAAATGCTCGGGAGCGGAATAAGTCAATCATTCTCAACATTGTTGGAGTCGCTCTTTTTATATGTTGAAATAACCAGTACTGTTTCGAGAGTGGCAGGAAATCTGCCCTGAGTGATTGATTTGTTAACAGTGAGAACTAAGATTGGTTCAATCGTCGACTTGCATTCCTTGATAACTGCTACTCTAGCACCAATGGACCTTTAATTCGGTAAATGGTTGATCACGCCAATCAATTTATTTTCAGAAGCAGCCTCAAAGAACATCGATTCAGTTTCCGAGTCACCAGTGGTGCAGATTGTTGACAGGCTTGGGAAAAAATTAGCAGACATTTTTACTTGCATTGTAGCTAACAGGTAGTGACCAAAAGCAGCTGTCATGTCTTTCAGTCCGGTTGAGAGAACATCGTGATATATTTGGTTGACTCCAGATGTTTTTTGCCTGCCTTCGACAGAGTTGAACTTGTTCCAAACAGTTTTACTTCTCTTATCAAATTCGTGTATGAATTTTCTGTGATGATATTGTTTTTCTTCTAAAATCTAATATTCTATAATCTGAGCTTCACATTATCTGCGATATTAATGTATTCCACACTGACTTGAGAGCATTTTGATTGGAGAGGTTACATGACAGCCAATCAAATCAGTCCTAGGTCACTGATAGCGTAGTGGCTAAATAACAAAAGTAGTCGAAAATTCAACCTCAGTATACACGCTTTCAGATTTCCGTTCATCCACATCGTGCACGATCCCCTTCACCCCCCGGCTGCTACCCTTGTTGTGTAGATACTCCCCGTTGGCAATATCGCATCGAAACTGGGTTATGACGTCTGGGTAGCCGCCAAATGGATTTAACGAGGTCGATAGATCGCCTGATACTTTGTGTCTCCTCCGCTCGCAGGATATGGAAATCTAAATTACGCAATTCGCAGCACTTGTTACGGTTTTTTTCGGAGCTGCGGATCTTTTCAGATTCATAATCGCTGTGTTGCGAACCGATATCCGCATATTGAAGGAGGTATGGGCTGCAGGTTGATGTGTTTTGAATGTTAACACTTCGGGAGAACGATCGATTTTTTTATTTCTACGTCGCAGCAAGTAAAGTTGTTTTTTGTTGGCTTTTTGTTTTTTTTCAAATCAATATGAAATCAACAGCAAATATACAGGGGTGATTCTGCATGTAAAAATAATGTCAGGATACTAATTAACTTTCCCACAAATGGTTCGTTTTCCGAGATATTTTGGGTGTTGAGATAATTTTTATTTGTTGATATGCAATCAGGAATTTTATGATCATCAGTGGCGCGAACACTTGTAAATTATAATAATACCAAAGTATTTGAAACAGAAATTGGTAAGTACCCCATTGAGTCATTACAAGTTCAAAATCATTTTTGACTTGCTCGTTCGATTTGTGACAAATAATCTTTCGTATGGAGTGCCGTTTCTATGTTGAAGAAATGAAATATCTCAACGGATATTTATTTACCCTGCTTGAGAACGCTATTGTATAGCGAAATATGTGTCGCAATTTTGCAAACCTATTGTAAATGAGAATCTGTGATACTATTTATCAAGTATGTATTTTCAACATGTATCGACCAGTTCAATCTAAGGAGTAGGCAGATTGAGACCTCACCGTGATTTCATAATCTCAACTTCTTGAAAATGGTTCCAAAGACCCGAACACGTAACAATATATATATATATATATATATATATATATATATATATATATATATATGGGTCTGTTAGGGGCGAATTTAGAGAAAGAGCATGAGCAGTGAATGTGCATAAGATGATATCCGCCTCTAACTGTCCCAGCAGCTCAGTTGAGTATGGGTTCGACAACAAAATTAGGTTTCGTTATCAGTGAAACACTTTGGGTTACTTTTCTGGTGCGCCACGGATTTATTGCCAGTTTAAATCCGAAACCACCCTGATGGAAAGGGACAACCCACTGCACTAATTATAATAATAATAATAAAATATGAATTCAAATGTATATATAACAAAGATATTGGAATAATACCTGGTAGATATATGGTTTCTTCAGTACCTGAATAACTTGGACCAGACTAAAGAAATAGACTTGTACCTTACTAATAAAATGTATTATTGAATTACACCAGTGCCACACAGCTTTATATGGCTTATACCACCAGTAACAAATAGATGTGTAAATTTATAACAATATCAACTATGCAGACAGAAGACTGACTCAACTACCAGAAATCAGCAATCAAATAGATTTCTGTCACAACACCCCAAATGAGGATATTCAGGTGACTATATTTGGGTGAATTCAATTGATATTTTTCACTTAGATCTAAGTAATAGGGCTATTCATGTGACGTCACGTTGATAGCGTACATTATAGTTATCAATGAAATACTTGATGTGAATGAGCCTGATAGGCAGTCTCCGCTTAATATCTAAACTTATCTGATACTGGGATAATTCGTGGTATTGCTTAACGCTGACTCTCATGAACTAGCGGTGCCAATCTCTGCCTTCCTAGTCGACAGGCCAGTCTTTGTATAGTTGCTGCATGAACACTGGGGGTCTGACAACACACAAAGTGGTAAATAGAGACCAAGGTAGGGTCACGAAGATAGTCCTGAACGTTGGCCGATAAATAGGACGTGAGCTTGAAGAAGTGAGACAGAAGGAGTGAGCCGGAAGGACCCTAAAACAAACATCACCAGTCTGACTTCTGTTTACACTTATATGGAATGATGGTGCCTTTGTGCCATTGTTGGGGCCACCAATAAGCTTACTAACCTCAATTCAGCGTGAGGGTAAATATACGACCTTGATGGCTGGGTCGGCCGTTCGATAATCAATCTCTTATTCCAGTGAGAGTGGCAACGCAAGTCCTAAAATGCATAACAAGAAGGGTATGAGCATCATCGAGAGATGTCCATACAGAGGCGAGCTTACCTAACCCAAATAAATCCTGCAGAGCAGACAAGAAGTTCTTCCTGAAATACACAGCGCAAACAATCGCAGACGAATGAAGAACTCTTGAGAAATGGAATATCCCAAATCCGTTATGTGATTGAATAAATATCAATGGATAATCCAAAAGAAATTGGTTAAGCAGAAACATGGTAGACTCTCAAAAAAAACTCAGCCTTCAACTCTCCTTTCTGAGAATATCAATTTGTCAATATCAATGACTACGGAAGCTGTCAGATGTCCTTCATGCCAACAGTGTCAAAATACAAGAAGGGGTTCCGCGATCCGCAGAACATCAGGAAGTTACAAAAACAATCATGGGATGCCTCAATAGTGAGAATACGAGTGTTACGATATTAAATCGTTATCTGATGTTTGGTTCCATGTAAAATCTGGACAATAAGAATTAGATAGATGGTATTTACACATTCATCTGACAACTTGTAAAATTCATTGTTACCAACTGATCTCAGACTACACTATATGAGGACGCAACTTCCCAGTGTTCTGTCCTAGTCTCTTGTCGGAACCAAAACAACTGACAGGTGACAATTTCTGATATTATTGCACATAAATGACCGAATGTTACAAAAGGAGTAGTGTGATTAGGTTCTAGGAACATAATAACTTTAAGGAGTTTGCGATGGAGTAAACAGTAGAAGAGAGGAATAGATTACGGTCTTCTGTTCGGGTAACGGAACAGTAGTAACTACGAATAACGCTGAAGTCGTTGGACCATGCCTTAAATGTGTAGGATATTCATCGACTGACAGCACACGGTGTTGCCAAATCATTTAAACTGAAGCAATGTTTACGTTTAGGTAACTGAAGCGCTAACAAGTACTCTGAAACTCGAAAAAGTGTGATAAAAGATATCATGTGGAAGTGAGGTAGTATATAGATGCGTATGCGGTCAATCGACGAGGCCTACTATGCGTATCTTCCCAAAACAAGAAAGAATGTGTTACGGTGCAAAATGAGACCGTAACAGGTCTCCTATAATTAATAGATAAAATAAAAAAAAGTAGCCTCATGATGAACATCGAAAGGGCTTTCACATAACACACTGATAAACTCAGTTGTACCCTTGGAAAGCCACCCCAAACCCTATTTTCAAATGGAGCCCCCCTTGATTTTCGCAGAATTAGAATCTTTGTTCATCTGACGACCAACTTATTTTTGACATTCATAATCAGCTCGCTTTTTTCATCATGGCACCTTTCGTCTGCATGAAACAAATGTTTTCAGAAATGTTTACCTTGTTGTAATCCTTCAGAATGTGCCCCTCGCCCCATTTCTCGTGTCTCGCCTATTATCCTGGATATAATTGGTCAATATTATTATTGGAATAAATAGAGGTGACTGGTTTTATTTGAAAAATGGAATATTTACCATTTTCTGCTGATGGAAATTGAATCGCCTACTCTCAATATCTCAGAATATCTTGAAATGAATTTTCAGGTTGATTTGCAGCAAGGTTGTATTGTACATGTTTATGCCCAGACGGGCATAAAATATACAAGTTGGTAACTGAGCAATAAAACACATTATTGTCAAAATTAGTATGACAAGAAGTGTATATTGAAATTCCGAATGAATTGAAAAAAAGAAATCCAATTAATGTTTAAGAGACATTATTTTTCAGATCATATTGGGTTGAAACCCAGAAAACTATGAAGAAATGAGATTCAATTTTCCTATTTGATGAACAAAATGGAACTTACGTTCCTTCGAAGACAAGAATGATTGGACATAGAAAACTTTTTTTTGAAAATGTGTAACGAGTGGTTTTCGCTGGAAAAAAAATAATTTCGCGATGGAATTTGAAAAATATATTTTCGTATATATGTGGTTGAACAGATAATAATTTCCAGTAAACGACAGCAAAATCGTTTCACGGAGGGACATGACTTGACCTTACGATATCTCTCAGACATCCTAAAGAACTACATGCTTCAATGTCCAATATCTGATTGATTGGTGATCACATATTCCATTCATTTGAAGTTATTTAACCCCAAATCAAGACACGGTTGAGCATAAATCATATGAAAACAAATTCATTGATTATTTTGAGCATCAAAATCAATGATTCAATTGTTTTTTATTACTCTGTTCCTTCTGCCTTTGATATATAGCGAACGGTTTCATCTTTTCAAGTAAGAGTTCTTCCAACTAATGAATGAAAATACATGCAGCTTCATTGTACAACACAGTAGTTTTTTCAATAGAATTAAACATAATTTATTTATCCAATTGTCGAAATGCATTAGAGCGAAACGAACAAAAACAGATCATTCAACTGGTGACCAATTAACAAACAACACAAACAATCGCATAAATTCCGGAAATGGAATTATCAACACGTATTCTGCTGGTGCAATTGTATATTCTATGCGGAAATGTATATTCATTCGATGACGTATAATTAATTTTTGTCGGCCTGTTTCTGTGGATCATTCGCAACGGGCATCAAAAACTATGAATAAAAGCTCGTACAGAACATTGTGAATTGTCAGATGGAACAATATTTTATAGATATATACAGTGCACACGTTGATTTTAGAATATTCATTTTCTGACAAAGGTATCACGTTCATGAACAACCCTCCAACAGGGTGATTTTTAAATAGAATTTGCGGTATTTTAGTGAATTCTTCAGCTATACATGGGGATTATGTCAGAACACTGACCTGAAAATGCATTGTTTTGAATTACACACCCTGTATGTCATATACCGATTTCAGATTTGTATTGAATAGAGGCACTAATTTGGTACAGAGTGATAGAAATACCAAACACAGGTTCAAACTGTTGTATGGATATTAGTTAATATTCATGCTATGTGAATGCTATGTCATCAAATGCTATCAATTGATCAATCATTTGATGAGAAACTATTATATTTTGATCAAATAATTGACCACTTCTTACATTACTTTTGAATCACCTTTCCTTGAATCAATTTCATCAATATGTTTTAAGATTTTGATGGGATTATCTGAACTCCAAAGTTCAATCACCGACTTATATCGAAGAAATGAAAGTTAAAGTCTCTGGTGGGATTGAAAAAATCACACCCCGAACAATCTTAATTGCTCCAAGGAATTTTTAGTGTCGCCTTGGGTATTGAAAGGTGCTAAATGGCAAGTAATTTGAATATTTAATTCATCTATTCCCAACTGCAACCAAAGAATTATTGGCAATAATGCACAGATTCGTTTTCAGTTACTTTTAGTGCCCCTTAGGGATTCAGTACCAATGACTGAAAATCATGTCAGAGGAGTATTCAGGCAGCTTCGAAAAACCTACTGACACATATAGGGTCTGCCTTTTGAAAAAAATATTAGTTACTTCATTACTATGATATGGGTCTCCCTATTTTCAATATTATGTCAAATTGCAACTGCAAATCGATCATAATGATATTGTTCTTTAGAAATAGATTTGCAAATTACATTTTTTCCACTAGAAGTTTCTCGTCACAACATCAAAAAGTGGGATTTGATTCTACAGAACCCTAAGGATTGTCGATTGGATCAATAATGCTAGATGAAAGTGGACTTTTAAAATCAATGTGAAAAGGGAATAATCGAAAGTCTTCCAGACAGATCACAAATCATATCATCAAATCCAAAAACTCGAGATAGAAAAACATATACCATAAAATATGTACTCTGGGACAATGTTTATTCTAATGAATTTGTTAATGAAGCTACCTGAAAGATCGAAAGAGGCTAATACAGAATACACACCATTATCCAACAAATTCTTCGGATAAAAATATTCTCCTTATATCTATGATTAATTAGAACGAATCGAAAGTAAAGGTAACATATTCAATATAAAAACAATATTCAAAACAGAGAACACGATCAGGTCCATTCTGAGTCGAATCAAAACTTTGAACACAGAACAGAATTCAAAAAATTGTGTTAGAAGTATCCCATGTATATGTGGTAGTGTTCATACTGGCGAAACATCAAGACCATACTGACTAAGAACAGTCGAACATGAAAACAACTTGAGATCAAATGGTACACACAAGGTGGAATGAAAAAATATCTATCAACTCGTGAGAGAACGGAATGGAATAAAAACGAATCTCAAAGAGGCTACTTGTATTGAGATTTCAAATTAAGATCGCAGCACCACATTCAAGAAAACTCCAACTAATAAGCACCACTTTGACAACAATTGCTGTTCAAGGTAAAATTTTGTGAGCGACCATTACAGTTTTGACTTCATTTCTACTTTTTATGTGAACGTTAACTATGAACCGTGCTTGATAAACATTATTAATGATTCTTCAATGGTGGTATGGGCGGGATTGGGATCAATTTGATTAGAGAAAAACTATTGTTTCTTTGCCAACGTTTCGAATTTTAATAAATTCATCATCAGGGCTCTATAACAATGAGTTTCGTGTTGAAATGGTAGGATATAAATAAAATAAGAGAATGCCAACAAACTATTGAAACATTTACCGGGGTTCAAGATAATGATTATTGAAAGAAAACATTGTTTTTTATATTTACCAAAAATCAGTTTTTCTGAGTAAAAATATTGAAATTATGTATGCAACAGACATTTTGGATACACACTCTAGGTACAAACAATTCCACTTTGAGCACGAGACAAACGAATACTGATATGGAATTCATAGAATGGCTGTAGTTCTTATGAATGCTGATACAAAAAAAACAACGTGGTTGTTGACAACACCGTACCTATAATGATTCTTCATCATTATACAAAAGTGATTGTTGAAAACACCGTATAATGATTCTTTATCTTTATACGGTGTTTTCAACAATCACGTTTTTTTTGTATCAGCATCCATAAGAACTGCAGCCATTCTATAGATTTTATTTCAGTATTCGTTTGTCTCGTGCTCAATGTGGAATTGTTTGTACCTAGAGTGTGTATCCAAAATGTCTGTTCTATACATAATTTCAATATTTTTACTCGGAAAAACTGATTTTTGGTAGGTATTAAAAAATTTTTTTTCCAATAATCAACATCTTGAACCCCTGAAAATGTTCAATAGTTTGTTGGCATTCTCTTATTTCATTTATATCCTACCATTTTAACACGAAACTCATTTTTATAGAGCCCTGATGATGAATTTATTAAAATTCGAAACGTTAGCAAAGAAACAATCGTTTTTCTCTAATCAGATTGATCCCAATCCCACCAATACCACCATTGAAGAATTTAATTCTGGATCGCCAAACCTACCAAAACTGTAATTAATAATGATTTTAATCATATTCCAAAATCTCAAAATAATCAAAATAATATCGCAGCCCAATTTTGTCCAAGGCTTCAACTAATAAGCACCACTTTGACAATATTTTGACATTGTTTGAAACTTCTCACTAGAGGGCCTATGGCTTATCTTGAAATATCAATATTAATAAACGGAAATTAGGAGATTGCTACTTGCTCACCGAATATAAACCAATGTTGGACGCCTCTTCTAAAGAGGGAAGTTGACCTGGGAGGATTCTGTTTGAAATAGGTTGTGTCTAAAACAACAATTGAAAGAACTATTGTGTCAAGTGGAAGAATAAATTTTTTTTTCACCTCTCTATATCCAAAGTTTTCATTTCCTGGCCTCATTGTAGGACGAAAGTTGTACTTTTCCTCCCTAGGTAGGAAATATGAAAGTGACGTTTGTTTAGTCATCAATGAAATAGGTTTATAGGTTAAGAGTTGGTTCTTTCTGATCTAGATTGGATATACATTTCAAAATTTCCGTTTGAAGAGTTGAGAAGTAGCTTTACGCGTCGGGAAGTAAACTTCATCCTCGGAAGGAAAAGTAACACTTTGCTCTCTTGTTATACAAATAGCTATTTTACGTTTCTTTCTTGAATTCCAAATTCACAAAGAATTCGATACTTAATTGGCAAAACGGTCAGTCAATTTTGCTTTTTCGTAATATTGTAGATACGTATCGGAGCAACTAAATCAATTTGCCCAAAAAAAGATAGTATGAGAATTGGAAGCTCATTTCGCTTACCACTATCCAAAGTATAAATTACCTGGCCTCATTGTAGGGAATAAAGTGCCTAGGGAGGAGAAGTGAAAAGTTACGTTATGGTACATAATCAAAATAACGTATACGGCATTGAAGACCTAAAGTGTATTCTAATATATAAATTTTAGCGTTTATAGAATACCCTGTATTTCGTAAAATAGTGAAAATCAGTAACGAAGGTAAGATATTTTCAAGAAGTGGATACATTAAGAAAATAGAAGTCAATCGGTAAATATTATACCTACCATGAATTGTCTGTTCATGATATGTTTGAAGGCATTGTAGGTGTTGGTTCGAATTCTGACGTCGACAGCTTTTTTTTTAAATTTTTTCTTCTTTGTTTTGTAGATTCTCCCCATTCTCAGAATCTCAGGAGCATGCTATACTATACCTACTACTCATTATCAATTATTGAATAAATTCTGTCTGTTAGTTTCATAAATGAATTATTCAAAAAAGATTTGTTATTTGAGGGGGTAAAGTGCTTTCACCTCCCTTGAATGATTACTGCCCTCCATTTCGCATCGGGCAGTAAACTTCATCCTCGAGAGAAAAAGTAGGATTTTCCTTCCTTGTTATACAAACAGCTATTTCATTCTCACTAGTGCAAAAACCGAAAACATAGATTTCAATACAAATCCCCTTACTCAATAAACATTAAGAAAACATTTGAAACTGAATGATCTCAGTAAATTCCTCAACCGCTCTGGTTATTTTCGGAAGAATTCACCATTTGAACCATACTTTGCTGAATAATTTTTCAGTATTCCGAAGAATTTCACGGTGGGTTTCTTTCAGCATCTATGTTAGGAAGTGGTGATGAAAGAAAAAAAATTCAAAAACCCACGAGAAGTGACTTCCCAAGTATTTCATAATTTAATCATCCAATCATTATTCCTAAAATACTCCTCATTAAATATACGAACTCTCATTAAACAAAACAAAGCTGGAGAGCTGAGAGAATTGTTAGGCGGAATGAAAAAGCATAATTTCAACAATACTCGAGAGAGTTTTCAGCAGAGATTCTATCTATAAAATTCATTTAATATGCATATTCGGATCAGGTTTTCCACTTCCTCTGGCAATGAATCATCGAAATGAGTTACGTGCGAGCAAAATTACCAGTTTGTAAGAGCTGACGGATGTTTTCGATCCAATTAAGAGGCGCGTTTGCCGTCTACAACAATCACTGGTACAGGGTGTCCCACTAAGAATACGTGGTAAACATGTAGAGCGAGGGATGCAGATGGGTCAGGGAATGAATTCGCGTGCGTCATCAACAGCAGATGGGATAGAATACGTATAGTGAATTTAATTTGACAACTGTTGCACGTCATAGATGGGGACATGAAATCAACGCACCAGTACCAATCCATTGATGGAAATGCATTGGAACGTTTACATCCAATTTCAAATTTGGCGCCTGTTATTCCTTGTCATTTGGGCTGCAGCACTCTCAACGTTGCTGGAGTTCGTTTGATGTCTGTTATTGACCAACTGATAATTGTCATTCAAAGGTGACAATTCTGTGTTTAGGTCTTTTTGGTACTTCAAATTAGATAACTGTGATCAAAAACTGTATATTTCGATGCTTTCATAGAAAATATCAGTCTTAGGCTCTTCGTCAAAATGGCAAAAGACTATTGCTTCCAAAAGTTGTGGACATCTTCGATTATTATTTCGAAAGAGGGCGGGATAATAATGCCCCTTCGCTTTCCCTTAACGGCTGTAAGAGAGCTCAGTTGGATACAAAGTACTGAATTATATTTCAAATCTACAGTCAGATATTCATTTTTATCGTGTTGTACCAGATTTTAAGTCAAGTATGAACACTGTCAGTGCGATTTTTCGAAAGATAAAATAAAATAGCAAAGCTCACAAACTACCAAGAAGCTCACAAATACTGCAGTACTGGATATAGGTGTTATGCGTAACAAAATCTATATTGTAGGAACGCAGTAAGTATTTGCAGTTCATGAATATAAGAAAATTCCGATTTTCCAAAATAGTTTGGAGGTAGCTATTCAAAATTTATCCTTTGAACCTTCGGAAGGGCATATAACTCTAGGTTCCCTTTTGGAAAACTAGGAAAATTTTTTTCATGGATGAGCTCTCATATTTCAATGAATGATAAACACGTAGTACCTATTAACAGAGGAAATATTCTATTTTTCTTCTGCTACAATTTTCAATGAAAAAAAATTATGTTTCAATAATTTTTTAATGGCCCTGGTATGCGCATCATCAAATGAATGTCAAATAATAATAAACATCTGACATTTTTCATTTGGCACTGTGAATAGCAACAAAGAAAAAATGAATCTGTCAGTAGAAACAACTTTGTCAAACCAATTTTATTACCTCTTCCAGCCCAGTTGCTCACAAAGCAGTGGAAAACCGAAAGCTGACTTCATTTGAGAACATTTATAGCCCCTGCAATGCAAAAAATTCCATATTCAATATTATTTATAATTATATTATCAATAATAACCAATTTATTGATATGTATTCCATAATAAATGTTTCCTTCTTTATAACCACACCCCAAAACAAGCTTTTCTCCATAGTTTCACGTTCGCAAAAATGATCATTTCTCACAAAAATTGAAATTTGACATTGGTGTGCCGCAAAGTGACATATTTGTGCCCCAAAGTGACATTTCTGTGCCGAAACTCAAATACCCATATACACATATCCTATAGTGAAATATTCTTGTCCCATAATTTTTTGAATGGGATTGGAATAAAATGGAGAGCAAGAGTTCAGAAGTTGAAAATACTCAGCCAGAACTAGGAGAACAGGTTAATTAATTGTCATTGAATTTACTTCCTGCAACTTAAAGAGAAGAATATGAAACTGCATACAAACAATTGATGGGTTGGCAGAAAAATACAAAACTAGAAGTGTTTCTGAAAATATAATTCTGGCATATTTTGAAAAATCTAAATCAAGAAAAGCCTCTACTTTATGGTCAATATATTCAATGCTATAATCGACTATTCGCTTCTCTTTGGCACCTATAAAATACTTCGTCTTGGATCTATCTGTGAGCCCGGTGCTACAGACAAACTTGTTCTAAGGGGTATTGTCCCTTTACCACTCTTCACGATCTCTTATCATTACTGAGAAGTTCGCGTTGAATGTGAAATTTGGGTGCCTTGTGGTCTGTATTCATTTACTGCTGTTGGTGTTATTTTCATTGCATCTGTTATGTCCAGACAGGCAAGTTTTTGGAGTTTGCTCAGTTTGTTCATAGCAGATATTTGTTTTGTCTTTGACCACCATGCCAAAGACACATACGTTATCATGGGTCTAACCACCATTTTGTACAGCCAGTACAACATACTTGATTTCAATCCGCATTTCTTTCCATGGGTGCGCCTGGCCACATTATGTGTCACCTCCGCTTTTCTTTTCATTCTTTCCACATGTTGGTTCCAGGTTAATCTTTAATCTAGTACTCCAAGATATTCAACCTCACCTGACAGATTGATTTCTTCACCTCGGAGTCTCACTTAGAATCACCATAGCAACAAAGAAAACATGAATCTGTCCGTCGAAACACCACCTTGTCAAAACCAATTCCATGATCTCTTCTAGCCAAGTTGCTGAGAGAGCAGTGGAAAAGCGAAATTTGACTTCATTGCTCGTTTGATATTGGTATTGATAATAATCAATTCATTGATATGTATTGAATAATAAATGTTTCCTTATGTTAACTTTTGGGTTTATTTCGCCCGCCAGTAGGAAAAGTAATGTACCTACCACGTGCGTAAAGTGACTTTTCCATTCGTGTTAGGTAATAGTATATTGTGCAACAAGGACAGAAAAGTGCTAATTTCTCACGAGTTTGAATAAGTTGCGGCACGAGCGCGAGCGACTACTGCAATTCAAAGAAATGAGAAACTGAATTTCTGCTCGTTTGACACACTATATTTTTTTTATAACAGACTTCTTGCTGAAAATGATACTATACTATAAAACGGAATTGAATGTCAGTGACTCATTATCAGCTTTATAGTGCCCAATAGAAGCAGATAGTCGATTTTAGCATTGGACATATTGGTCACACAGTAGAGGCTTTTTTTGATTTTGGAAGTTCTTCAAAATATGCCAGAATTATATTTTCAGAAACACTTTCAGTTTCGAATGTTTTCTTCCAATCCATGAACTGTTCGTACGCAGTAACATATTTTTCTCTTTAAGTTGAAGGTAGTAAATTCAATGACAATGAATTCATTTGTTCTCTTGAGTACTGTTTGAACGTAATTATTTTGTGGGTGATTAATATTTGTTCCATAGTTTTTTCGAGTTTGTAACGTACCAAAATCTGAAAAAATAAGAATTAATATTGAAATCTTTACAATCGTGTAGAAGGGCAGATTTTCAATCTACCCCGAAAAGTTGCTGTGTCTTTCTAAAAACAGTTCTTTTTGGATAGAACAAGTCCAGTTAATAATTATTATTTTTTTGATACGCAAAATTTGAGTTATACGAGGAGTTGCTGACTAATTGGACTTGTTCTATCCAAAAAGAACTTTTTTTTGCAAAAGACGCAGCAACTTTTCGGGGTAGACTGAAAATCTGCCCTTCTACACTTGTATAGGTTTCAATATTTATTCTCATTTTTTCTGATTGTGGTAGGTTACAAACCCTGAAAACTACGGAAAAAATATTGCTCTCTTAGTTCTGACGGAGTATTTTCAATTTTAAAACTGTCGCTATCCATTTCAGCCCAATCCCATTCAAAAAATTATGGAACCAGAATATTTAACAAATCTTTTTTGCTTGACGTTTGTTGACATTCAAATGATTCGATAGATGTTGCTCCGTTGTCTAGCAAAGGATAGTGTGTATGTGGGTATTCAAATTTTGGCACAGAATTGTCACTTTGTGGCACAAAAATGTCACTAATGTCGAATTTCGATTATTGTAGAAAAAAGAGCGTACCTAACACGTGCGAAAAGTGACTTTTCCGCACTTGCTGGGTAAACTACTATAAAGCTCCTTCGTTTTCATTTTCAGAGGAGAGAAAACCCCAAAAAGGGCAACTCACATTTGTACGCCTTTTATGCTCGTATGTTAGTATATACATCAACCAACAGGGCAAAACTCCAACTAGGAAGGAACGCAAAAGCCGTACGAGATCGATGCTAAATAAACCGCTCTCAAGCGTTATCCAACTCCGAATGGGTCCATGTGGCGCCAGTTGGATTTGGTCCGCGCTACGAGACCATCTCTCTTCCAGCATCCGTACACCAGATCCGCTCTGCATGGAGTTCCGTGTCGTTTTCGGATGATAGTTGCGGTGTGAGGTGGCAATTTTCGAATCGTTTCACGCAAATTATGTCTTCGGTGGTGTTCGCGACTGTTAATTAGGAACGTTATGGTGAGTTGATTTGGTCGAAAGTACTTGTATTTTGGTTTATGTCCGGCACTTTGGAAACTGCAGACAAATTCTTTTTAGTTCATTGAATGATAAAGGATTTGGTATTTTTTGATAACTTCATTGTGAACAACACTCGAAGTTCGTTAGGAACACTATACTTATTCCTCGACTGAGTCAAAATTTTGTTGAAGTGTTTTTGTTGTAAAATGTTGTCACATTACAGACATATTTTCAAAAACACTATTATTTCTGTACTGTTTGAACGTCATTATTTTGTGGTGAATCAATATTTGTTACGTAGTTTTATGGGTTTGTACCCTACTACAATCTGAAAAAAAAAGGATTAACAATCTATACAAGTGTAAAAGGGCAGATTTTCAGTGTACCCCGAACAGTTGCTGCGTCTATTGAAAAACAGTTCTTTCTGGATAGAACAAGTCCAATTTGACAGCAAATTGTCGTATAACTCAAATTTTGCCTATCAAAAAATAATAAGAACTAATATATATATGAAAATACGTATCGTTAACGTTTCGGTCAAACGTCTCGACCATTGGAAGTGCGAAAGAGTGAACACAAGATGTACATCAGGAACAGACAGATGACAGAGGTGGTTCTCAATTATCAGAACACATTTTTACTGTCGATGGAGATCACACAGTAAAATGGAACGTCACTAAAATTATGACAAATGAGGACAATAGCAGGAAATGAGAATTTAAAGAAATCTGCTTTCATCATGTTGTCTGGTGAAGAATGCATATCTATGAGTTCGCTTGATATGGATCGCGAATGGCTGCCCCTCCTGAAGGACAAAATGTTATGTCGGATTTGAAATATTTGACAAATTTCAATTACAAAGATTGACAACAAGAGATATTTGTATCTGAACAGGAATTTGCGTATGAGTTTTGAGAACGGAAGCGAATATATACATATATTAGTTCTTATTAATTTGAGTTATACGAGAAGTTGCTGACTAATTGGACTTGTTTCATCCTGAAAGAACTGTTTTTTAATAGACACAGTAACTTTTCGGGGTAGATTGAAAATCTGCTCTCCTACACTTGTACATATTCCAATATTAATTCTTATTTTTTCAGATTGTAAAAGGGTACAAACCCAGAAAACTACGTAACAACTATTATTTCATTTCAACAAATATTTCATACAATACATTATTGATCATTTATTCACAGAACATAGTTATCGAAAATTATGGTAATCGTATAACATCTCATAATAATTAACATAGAAACATATGTATATAGCTCAACAAATATCACGTATCTAATCTCACAAGATGATATTTTTATTGCAAGATATTTATTTAAAATTATTATTCACTTATAGTTATCATGGTGAAGAACACTCACGTTTCGTTGAAAAAATATTCATTCGCCAGAATCTTATACAATTGTTAACATTGTCACTATAAAATATCTGAAAACATTATATTTCAGTTCGATTTATTCTTATGCTGCAACAAACTTATCGAAAAGACAATTTGGGTCCATTATGAAGGATAATTGATATTTCTAGACCCTTCACTGTTAATGAAAGACATAAACTTTTTTTTGAAGACACATTTCAATAATTGAAAAAAATACTAATTGAAAATATTATGGTGTTTAAAAAACTATAGCCCATAAATGGAAACAAATTCACTACAAGAGATGTAATGAACTAAAGTGGAATTCAATCTCATATTGATAGAAATCTTCATTCCGATTATTTTTTCACTTGTCAAAATGTGATGTTTTTGGCATTTCAACCAATAGTAGCGGGTTATTCTATGGTTGATCTAGCCAATCATTCGGTATTATACTGATAAAACTGCCCAGTCGTTGATAAATCGTTGTTTACCTTTGAACTGTCAAAACTATAAGGTTTACCGCGTCGATTGTATTGAACTGGCTCATATTAATATAAATTATCATAAATGAAGTTACCTCAGTCATTCACTTTTCACTTTTTTCAGCATAATAATAACATATAAACAACTCATTTCAATGAACACTCTAACACGTAGATAGCTCATAACCCCAACTTTATGACAGATATAACGAACGACCGATTCAAATATTTAAGGTTTCCTGAACTCGAATGAAGATGGCGTACAATTAATTTTTATTAAATAGAATTCATTTTTTGTGGTATGAGAAGAAACCGTTGTATGAAGATATTGATACAACGACATAACGAATGATTTTATGTTCCTTCTGTGGCGATTTTCATTTCATAAGAAATTTTCAATTATCAACCTTGTTTAATGAGAGGTGTGACCTCATCTCTTGGTATCGTCAGCAAGCATTATCATATGCATCGCGTAAGCATTATATCTCTTCTGGATCATAGAAGGCATATACATCGTTGTTTGACATTTCAAATTTTGTAAAAAATATAAAAATATTATGAACAAATTGAGAACAGGCACATCAGCATGCATTGCTAGCACGTCGACTGCCGCATGCTCAATATCAAGCAATGTGATATCCACTAATGACTTGGGAGATTCATCAAGTGTTTCTGCTGCCCGACTCATCTACAATAATTGCGTTTTCAATAATTGTAAATTTTCTCCTTTCCTTCTTATGTAAATGAAATACTAATCAATTGAATTGTTCTTCCTTCGATTTGTTCAAAAAATAATCTCTCCAAATACAAGTCGTTCTTCAAATTTAATAGGATAAATTTTCATTTTCGAAACACTCAAACTTTTTTATTTCGAGTCAGAAGCATTCAAACAAACCGAATGAGATAAGATCACTCTTCCTACGGACTAGTGATTTCATCAATCGGTTTGTTTTCATACTTTTGCCAAATAAAAAAGATTTTGTGGAAATTGAAAACTTATCGATTAAATTTGAAGGACTCGTGGTAGTACCTTTGATTATTTTTTCACTTGTCAAAATGTGACGTTTTTGGCATTTCAACTAATAGTAGCGGGTTATTCTATGGTTATTCTAGCTAATCATTGGGTATTATACCGATAAAACTGCCTGGTCCTTTCCATTGTTTCGATAAAACGTTGTTAACCTTTGAACTGTCAAAACTATAAGGTTTACCGCGTCGATTGTATTGAACTGGCTCATATTAATATAAATTATCATAAATGAAGTTACCTCAGTCATTCACTTTTCACTTTTTTCAGCATAATAATAACATATAAACAACTCATTTCAATGAACACTCTAACACGTAGATAGCTCATAACCCCAACTTTATGACAGATATAACGAACGACCGATTCAAATATTTAAGGTTTCCTGAACTCGAATGAAGATGGCGTACAATTAATTTTTATTAAATAGAATTCATTTTTTGTGGTATGAGAAGAAACCGTTGTATGAAGATATTGATACAACGACATAACGAATGATTTTATGTTCCTTCTGTGGCGATTTTCATTTCATAAGAAATTTTCAATTATCAACCTTGTTTAATGAGAGGTGTGACCTCATCTCTTGGTATCGTCAGCAAGCATTATCATATGCATCGCGTAAGCATTATATCTCTTCTGGATCATAGAAGGCATATACATCGTTGTTTGACATTTCAAATTTTGTAAAAAATATAAAAATATTATGAACAAATTGAGAACAGGCACATCAGCATGCATTGCTAGCACGTCGACTGCCGCATGCTCAATATCAAGCAATGTGATATCCACTAATGACTTGGGAGATTCATCAAGTGTTTCTGCTGCCCGACTCATCTACAATAATTGCGTTTTCAATAATTGTAAATTTTCTCCTTTCCTTCTTATGTAAATGAAATACTAATCAATTGAATTGTTCTTCCTTCGATTTGTTCAAAAAATAATCTCTCCAAATACAAGTCGTTCTTCAAATTTAATAGGATAAATTTTCATTTTCGAAACACTCAAACTTTTTTATTTCGAGTCAGAAGCATTCAAACAAACCGAATGAGATAAGATCACTCTTCCTACGGACTAGTGATTTCATCAATCGGTTTGTTTTCATACTTTTGCCAAATAAAAAAGATTTTGTGGAAATTGAAAACTTATCGATTAAATTTGAAGGACTCGTGGTAGTACCTTTGATTATTTTTTCACTTGTCAAAATGTGACGTTTTTGGCATTTCAACTAATAGTAGCGGGTTATTCTATGGTTATTCTAGCTAATCATTGGGTATTATACCGATAAAACTGCCTGGTCCTTTCCATTGTTTCGATAAAACGTTGTTAACCTTTGAACTGTCAAAACTATAAGGTTTACCGCGTCGATTGTATTGAACTGGCTCATATTAATATAAATTATCATGAATGAAGTTACCTTAGTCATTCACTTTTCACTTTTTTCAGCATAATAATAACATATAAACAACTCATTTCAATGAACACTCTAACACGTAAATAGCTCATAACCCCAACTTTATGACAGATATAACGAACGACCGATTCAAATATTTAAGGTTTCCTGAACTCGAATGAAGATGGCGTACAATTAATTTTTATTAAATAGAATTCATTTTTTGTGGTATGAGAAGAAACCGTTGTATGAAGATATTGATACAACGACATAACGAATGATTTTATGTTCCTTCTGTGGCGATTTTCATTTCATAAGAAATTTTCAATTATCAACCTTGTTTAATAAGAGGTGTGACGCCATCTCTTGGTATCGTCGGCAAGCATTATCATATTCAGGGCCAGTTGCACCGCTTTAACTTAGCAGAGATTCAACTAAGCTTGTCTCAATCGTTAAGGAACAAGAAAGCTGATTGGAAAATCCATAGCAACAAAGCCTGGCTCAGATAAAGCACAACTTAAGAAAAGCGGTGCAACTAGCCGTCAATGCGTAAGCATCATATCTCTTCTGGATCATAGAGGGCATACATCGTTGTTTGACTTTTCAAATTTATAAAATTTTCACCTATTCTCCGTTCCTTCGTATGTAAATGGAATACTGATCAATCAAATTGTTCTTCCTTCTATTTGTTCAGAAAATAATCTCTCCAAATACAACTCGTTCTTCAAATTTAATAAGATAAAGTTTCATTTTCGAAACACTCAAACTTTTTTATTTTGAGGCAAAAGCATTCAAACAAACCGAATTAGATAAAATTACTCGTCCTACAGACTCGTGATTTTATCAATCGGTTTGTTTTCATACTTTTGCCAAATAAAAAAGTTTTTGTGGAAAATGAAAATTCATCGATTAAATTTGAAGGACTCGTGGTATTACCTATGATAATATTGATAAATGCCAAATTATTGAAACATATCTGAATTATACATGAATGCACATTTCGTATAGAGAATCCATCAATCACCATCATCAGACTATCAATATATCTATTGTTCATATAGGTAACTTATAATGATCCTATATAATTCAGGCCATCTATGTTTCAATGATTGTGAATATTACAATTTTCTTAATATTTCTGTGATGTAAAATCACATGATTGCACCTAAAACTTCAATCCATTTCAAAATCACTAATAAATTATCTGTGATCTCAAAACTTGACAGCAAGTATGGCTACCAGTCTATAATATAATCTCATTTAGAAAATAGACCGAGTTGCCATGTTAAAATTCATTCTACCATTTGATTTATTCTGTTCCCGATATGATATGAATATATAGCCTCACAGCAGTCTTGATGATTCTCTATCGTGTTCAATACGCTGTCCATCCAAGCAAAGGAGAGGTCCAAAACATTATCATGCATTGTGCACGTGATCACTCAGACAAGGCTGCTCGTATAGTTTTTAAGGTGCAGTTTCTTTGGGTGGGCTGTGGGGATATACATCAGCAGTTTCTTCAGCCGTATGAGTATTTGACATTTAAAAAATTTCAAACTTCTAAATATCATATATGTACACACCACAAGCGTTAAAACGTGACTGACTACTCCGGCACTGTAGCGCGAATTCCACCAGTCGATTGCATTTGATTTCAATTGACCAGCGTAAGGAGGAGACATGCAAATGTATGTTGTGATCACGCCTCGATCACGCGTTGATCAAGCATCTATCGTTGTTTGGTTTACTCTCTTTGTTGGATGGATATAGTATAGATATAAAGAGATATATATCTACATCACATCAAATATAGCGGTCGTGCATAAAATGTTTGTGTTTCGGGCGTAATTTGCTTTTATAGACCTAGGCGTGTTATTACTTACACGCTGCGGTCCATAAAAGCCTATTTTTATGCCTTGATACATAATAACTATAATAGAGGCCTATATGTTGAGACGAGTGAATTGCACATCCAAAGTATTTATGAATGAATAATTTTTATTTCTATTTCTTCTCATTATTGACACAATATTTTATATCATTGTATTATTTTGTTTTGAATGGGTTTCTTCCATAACCAGCTGAGGCCCTCTAGAAACTCAACCTTCATAAGTCGGAACTTTTGCGAGCAATGGATTGAAGAGGCAGCTTGGTGATTCCGCGGTGGGGATTCGAACCCCGGTCTCCCATACGACACGCGGATGTGCTGATCACTACACGACTGAGAACCACTTTATTGATACCAAACGGTAGTGCTCACACGACGAGAACTATTGATAAATGAAGTGTCATTTTCAAATGCGCATTCAGCTGGCCGCGTCTGAGAAAATATTTTCGCAAAGTTATCGAGAATTTTCAAGAATGGAAAATAATTTTTTTTCAATTCAGTAAATATGCAGTATCTGCTGAGAAAAATCATCAAATTCGATGAGGTTAGAATCATATCAAACTTTCAGATTTATCTCTACGATAATGTTTCAGTAAATGATAAAAACATTCCAGAATCTTTAACTGGTATGTAAATCTTGTACAAATCAGTTCGAACTTTCTACAAGTGAGTCTCTTTCAGTTATTATCGATTGAATATAAATTAGTAACAGATCCATTTTGCATGGAGTTACGTGTTGTTTTCGGATAATAAACCTGCTTTCTGAGGTTCGTTTCATGCAAATTATGCCTTCGGTGGTGTTCGCAAAGGTTAATTAGGAATGTTATGGCGAGTTGATTCGATTGGAAGTATTCTGGATTGGTTTTAGTTCGTGACGTTTGATAGTTACGAAATTCTCATTGTGTTATTCATTGAATAATAATGGGAGGCATGATATTGAATTGATGATAACGATTATGGATGAAATTACAGAAAAGGGCAATTGTATAGTGAAACGCGTGTATCTATTCGACTATCTGGTGAAAAGCAGACAGTGTAGTCTTTTTACAATTTACCTTAAGGATCATATCTACTGCATAGGACTGCACAAATGCTTCGATATACGAATCATTCGATAGTCCATCACTTATTTGAATGCAGATTATTTCATTTGTCGAAATTTTTTCGAGTCGAATATATTTTCCAATGGCTGTCTCTCGAAGTGTTCTTGAAATATAATTATTTATGAAAAAATAGGGATACATGAAGAGAGAATTCATGCGAATTGAGTGTTATGTTAGTAAGAGTTGATAGGAAAGATGTGGATTATTGATAAGGATATCTTTTGATTATTTGAAGTGGGGTGTTTTCCGTTTGTGGTTTTTTGAACGCTCCGAAAACTACTTCATCAAATTATTCATCAAAATATACAGAGAGAATCTGAACGGTTGATTATTCAAATCAGAGTATTACATAATATTGAATCTGGAAAATTGAAATATGAATACACCCACTCTTTTTCAGTGACAATTTAACTCATGTATTAAATATTCCATAAGCCGCCGTGAGTTTGTCATTATGACAGCGAAAAAACTTTGCCCTAAGTTTTTCAGCGAAAAACGGAACCTCAATCTTGAAAATATGGCAACCAGAATTGTAAACAAATCTTTGACGGCGTCTTTGTCATTTTTTCACTTGCGTGGTCAAAAGAGTAAATCTGATCTGTGAAAATGAAATATAAGAATTGTGTTTTCAACAATAACTGTACTTTGTGAATGTGAGGCAACTGTTTTTCAAAACCCTTGCATTGCATCAATATAAGGAAAAGGCGAAACTAACCAAACCCAACCATACATATACTACAAGACACAAAAATAAATATATAGTACCATTCGCATTCAAAACAATAGGACAGAGATCTCATCAATTTTTAGGCCCAAAGGTGTTCAATTCCTTACCAGAAGATTTACAAAACTGTGAATCTCTCAAGCACATGAAAAAAGCACTCAAAAAATTCCTCACTGGGTCTCATCGTGCAAACATTGGGAGAATAATCGACCAAAATAATTGAGTACGGCACATATGATATCATCATACACCCCAAATACTTTTTATCCTCTGATTTCAAGTTAAATTTTAATATGTATACATTTAATTCCCACGTGATATTTTCTAATGAGTTTTATGCACCATTTCAATGACCTGATATTGCAGAACTGTAAATTGTACTGATTTCAAGAAAATCTTTTCCATTTTAGTGTTCCGATACTGGGGAAGTGATAAATCAATTTTAGATTCGCCACATACAACTAGCTTTCGCTATTTCTGTGGCCTTTTCTAGTGTTTATTTTCTGAAAGCATACTCCTGTTTCTTGTATTTCAGTTGTCTACAATGTGTGTGTATATGTGTGTGAATATACGTATGTACAAGTCACTTAATTGTATATTTATATTATATGGAATCATTTCTCTCACTCACTGATATCATCTCAATTATATATACTCTTTTGTACTTTTTCCCAGTGAATAAACCAGACTGTAATATTGAATTGAATTGTAAAACCACGTACAAGGATTTTTTTCCTTCTGTGGACTGTTTTTCATATTTATTCAAATACTCTAGTTATGATATTTTATTTTATATTTTATACTACTCTTTTGTATAGTTTTGATATAAATATTATTATTATTATTACTTTCCGTTGAATTGAATGAACTATGAAGTTTATTCATAACTATTGACGGGATAAATCGTGTGTGGTGAACGGCTCTCCGAGTGTTGTTCAATTTTCTTTAGTCTTCATGTGGTTCAAGTGGTAGCTTCTGCACTGGATATTGAGTGAGTGAAACCTGATTATTACACACTACAACTGAAGGCATAAGAAGAAGTTCAGAGTTATAACCAAAACAACTTATATTTTCCCGTACAATACGTACCATAGGCGTATCACTTCAAGATGCCACAAACAGACAGAAAGTTTAACTGCTGTTCTAAAATAGCGGAACCGCATCTGTTACTAACGTGTTGCGTATGCAAAAACCTCTTTTACTATGCATGCGTTGGAGTGACGGCCTCAGAGACCCGCATTCTCAATAGCAAGAAATCATTCTCTTAGACATGTACGTCATATGAGGATATGAGTGCAGACATAAATGCTTTAAGGGCAGCGATTGTATCGCTGAAAAATGATCTGCAGAAAGTCACTACAGAACTTCAAGCAATCACTACTAGTGCGAAAAAATCACCATCTTTTGATTTCGAGGAGATCGTGCAAGAGATTCAGGACAGACAAAGAAGAAAATGCAATATTATCATATTCGGTGTGAGAGAGCCAGAATTTCCCTCAGAAGAAGAACGGATTATTGCTGACAAGAATGAGGCTTCACAAGTTTGCAGCTATCTCACTCCCAACCTGAGCTCAATCAATAATGTATAAAGCCTAGGAAAACATGAGAAGAGTACAAACACTCCGAGACCACTCAAAGTTATTCTTGACGATCCCGAGCAGGTTGTCTATTTACTGAGAAATTCATCAAACCTGAAGAAGTCTGATGACTTCAAAAATATATCTATAAGTTCAGATAGACCTCCACGCCAAATGGAATATTACAAACGCACACTGTCGGATTTGAATGAGCGTAAGAGAAACGGAGAAACTAACATCAGAATAAAATATGTCAACGGAACTCCTACAATAATAAATTCTTAGAAACAATGCCCAATTATACTTTCTCCTACAACTGCTACTACCAAAATGTCAACGAACGGCTTGAATTCTATAACAACTGAGTTCTCAACCTCTGTCTCGAGGCGTCAAAATGAGCTGGATATCATTTGCCTGAGCGAAACATGGCTCACGTCGGGAGTCTATGATGCAGAAATATTACCACCATCATACAGCGTCTACTGAAAAGATTAAGACTTGGAATCAACCAATACTGCTAGGGTGGAGGCGTTCTTATTGCTGTCAAAAACTCAATCAACTTTCATCCAGTAAATCTATCGAGTGTGATCACTACGACTCCAAGTATAGACATTGTAGGTGGTAAATTTGGTTCAGATACACATAGCTTCTATTTATGTGTAATCTATATTCTTCCAAGCCTAAAAATTCAGGACTTTGAAACATTTCTTGAACAATTTAAAATTTTCAATTCCTCACATGACAAACCTTTATTGATAATTGGTGATTTCGACGTCCCACTTTTCAATGCAAATGATCCAAAATGTAGACTAATTCAAAATTTAATCGAAAGTGTTTAGTTTCAATCAATACAATGTGGTACCAAATCATAATAACCGTTTTCTGGATCTAATTCTCAGCAGTTTCGATTGTCAGCCGAGTACAGATTTACAACCTCTAGTCATCATAAAAAAATTGTTAATGAATCCAAAAACATTATTAGTCGAAAAACAACACAGTTCTGGAACTTCATTAGAAATGAAAAAGGAAATAGTAGAATACCGGGTGTAATGAAAGATGAAGATGGAGTATCAACATATTCAAACTCGCAGAATATTGTTGAGGCCTTCGGGAAGTACTTTTCTAGTGTTTATAATCAGCCAAATATTAATCTCAGTAATGAATTGAACTTGAAATATCGTAACATGACTAGTATAAACTTGAGAGAAATAAATGAGGCAGATATAATCTCAGCATCTGAAAAAATGAAAAACAAATTGATAGTGGGCCCTGACAATATTTCCAGTTTATTAGTGAAAGACTTCATTTATGCTCTAATCCAGCCACTCAAACACATTTCTATTTGATTTTAACTACATCTTCATTTCCCAATAATTGGAAGGTGGAACGTATCACACCAATCTTGAAGAAAGGCGATATCAGTGTCATTCAAAACTATCGAGGAATATCCATACTACGTAATTTCTCCAAGTTGTTCGAGATGATTCTGTACGGTTTCATAAAATAAATCTACAAAAAGTTTTATAACCGAGGAGCAGCATGGTTTTGTCGATAGAAAGTCATGTGTAACAAACCTGTCTTGTCTATCTCAATATACATGTGGAATTCTTGACAAAAGAGGACAGGTTGACTTTGTATATATGGATATGCAGAAAGCTTCCGATCAAATAGAACTACATATTCTACTGAAAAAGTTGAGAGAAATAGGTCTTTCTGATTGCTTAGTGAAATAATTCAAGTCATATTTGTTAGACTGCAAACAATTTGTAGAATAAGAAGGGTACAATGCTGCTATCATAAGACCAACGTCCGGAGTTCCCCAGGGATCAAATCTAGGCCCATTACTTTTCATTCTATTTATAAATGACCTTGTAATAGAAATAAACTTCCCAAAGCTTCTATATGCGGATGATCTGGAAATTTTTAGAAAAATAGCGGATCTACAGGATTGCGAAAACATTCAAGCAGACATCAATGAAATATCTGAGTGGTGTGACAGAAACAATCTGAGATTGAACGTAGGAAAATGTTGCAAATTGGCATTCAGCAGAAAACAAAGAAATATCATAATCAATTATAACATTAAATCAACTATATTACAAAAATGTCAGCAAATGAGAGATCTTGCTATTGTGTTTGATGAAAAATTTATATTTGCTGAGCATGTTGAAAAAACTGTATCGCCCGCTAATAGAATGCTTGGGTTTATAATGAGAAATAGCAGAGATCTGAAGAATATCGACGTCATCAAATTACTCTTTTTCTCCTACGTCCGTTCCAAGTTGGAATATGAAATACTTATCTGGTAGCCAATATTTGCCACTTACTCAGCCTCTGTTGAGCGTGTTCGGAGAATGTTTTTTGAATTCATTCATTTCAGACTTACAGGGGCGTACCCTCAAATAGAAATCGCTTACTCTGAATTGTTTAGCGAATCAAACTCAATCAGTCTGAATGCCAGAAGAGTAATCCTAACAGTAACCTTCCTATACAATCTACTACATGATAAGATCAACTGTCCTTACCTTATTTCAAAAATCCCTTTCAATGTTCCATCCTATATTACCAGATCCAAAGCAACATTTTATTCAGAATTTGCCAGAACCAGCATTTTGTTTAGGTCTCCACTAGCGATTTGCTGTAGAAATTACAATACTATGTAATGTCTGCGACGTCAACTTTTCATTTCACCGAGAGAGAGCTCAATATTATTTGTTTTGCAATTGTCATGATCGATTCTAAATTTCAGCTATCTCCACGAGTTATATTGTTGTTCCCATCAACATAATTGATTTTACAATTAATTATTCAATATTTTGCTTTCTGTCTATTTGATATTTTTGCTGCTTCAGATACCTATTGTATGTGTACATAATTGACTTCCACGAAAATATCTCTGTATATATTTTTTACTATATAGTTTAGCTTTTCCTGTAATTGGGTGTTTCACCAGTTGGAAAATAAATGCATTATTATTATTAATAATATTATTATTAACTGAACTGTATTCATTAAATGGTCGTACCGAATTACACTCGAGCTTTTTTTGTCGAAGAAAACTTGATATTTATGATTCGAGTTAAGTTGTCTTCCGGCAAATCAACTCAAAACACTGCCAGAAAAAATTACTGACAAAAAAAGCTCTCGTGTAATTATAAGTGAAAAACAATCACCCACGAAAAACCATAATACTATCGGAAATGAAATTTTTCGAAAGATACGCTTGCCATTCATAAGGATTCATTTTATGAGAGAGGTGGATACAGAAAATGGTCACAAAAAAATATATATATATATATATATATATATATATATATATATATATATATATATATATATATATATATATATATATATATATATATATGACTCACCGTACATTTCAAGGTTTTTTGGGCATTCGAGAGAGCAGAGAAAATGGCAAAATAAAACTTGTAAACAATGATTGGAACCTTCGGTGTAAAAGATGAATCTTTTCCTTGAGATCAATAACCCTAACACCAAACTGATATTTTTGCACTCGACACGAGTTCCCCTAACAAGGTTAGCATCTTCAGGAAAAGAAAATTGATACTGTATCAATTGTCTCAGAAAAGTTTTTCTGTTGAGATATAACCTCCTTCTGATATATTTACAACCGCCATTTTCAGTGGAGTGGTGGACTTCATCAATATTGCAATAGCAGAAACTGCATAATGATTATAGTATCACTACTTTTATTCGGGTTTTGAAGGCCGTCGTTTTTTGGAATTTCTTCCTGACGTTTCGCTGGCTCGAGTGGCTAGCTTCTTCAGAGGTTCATTCATCTTGGAATTCACTCCGATGACTGGAGATTGTTTCTTCGCAAGTTGTATTTATGCCGATTCAGGTAGTTTGCGGTGCTAATTATTCCATTCGGATTCGGGGAATTGTCATCAATATTGATTACCTTGTTTACTTCCTGTGGGTTCGGAGAATAATCATCATTAATATCTGAAGAACTACCTGCAGTTATTATCGATTTTCTTAAAATGGGATTCCATATTCGGTTGAGGTTGACAGCTTCTTCTTTTCTGTTGAAATTATCCGTGTGTTTGTGGATTTCTATTGCCTCCCGTACCAGTCGGCTATGGTATCCCTGGTTGGGTGCAATCAGTTTTGCATTTTCAAACAGAATCCTGTGGTTTCCCTCACTAAGTGCGTGTTCCGCCACAGCCGACTTGTCAATTTGCCCTAGTCTGCAGTTTCTCTCATGTTCCTTTAGCCTAGTTCCCATGGATCTTTTGGTGGTACCGATGTATACCTTCCCACAGGTGCACGGTATGCGATAAACCCCTGCTGCAGACAGTGGATCTCTTTTGTCTTTAGCCGATCTGAGGCTCTGTTGAATCTCCTTTGTGGCTAGGCTAAAGGAACATGAGAGAAGCTGCAGACTAGGGCAAATTGACAAGTCGGCTGTGGCGGAACACGCACTTAGTGAGGAAACCACAGGATTCTGTTTGAAAATGCAAAACTGATTGCACCCAACCAGGGATACCATAGCCGACTGGTACGGGAGGCAATAGAAATCCACAAACACACGGATAATTTCAACAGAAAAGAAGAAGCTGTCAACCTCAACCGAATATGGAATCCCATTTTAAGAAAATCGATAATAACTGCAGGTAGTTCTTCAGATATTAATGATGATTATTCTCCGAACCCACAGGAAGTAAACAAGGTAATCAATATTAATGACAATTCCCCGAATCCGAATGGAATAATTAGCACCGCAAACTACCTGAATCGGCATAAATACAACTTGCGAAGAAACAATCTCCAGTCATCGGAGTGAATTCCAAGATGAATGAACCTCTGAAGAAGCTAGCCACTCGAGCCAGCGAAACGTCAGGAAGAAATTCCAAAAAACGACGGCCTTCAAACCCGAATGAAAGTAGTGATACTGAAAACCTCGGCCGCGAAAGCCTCAACTATTTTGCATAATGATTATTTCACTAATATTGAAGTGGTATTGATAACATTTCTCAATATATGTCTTTACCTCAAACAATTTGGAATAAACACTTGCGTAGTTCATATTTTATGTTATGAAACGTTGCTTTGTTGTTCTGAATGGAATAAATCGATTCATAAAATCAAATTATTATGAATTTCATTTGAAATTTGTCTTCACTTCTGACCCCATTCAATATACCAGTGAATAATTCAAAGCTCCTGAGATGATCAATACCTTATTAGTCGTGCAACACCCACTGTGTGCAAAAAATAACTAAGGATAATCCACAATGTAACAGTTGGGTATATCCATTTCCAAACAAGAGCCGTAGGTCCTTGAATCTGACCCAGAATTACCACGCCGATATATCCAGGATTCAACTCAGGTGTACATGAATTGAAACCGCTTTCAGGTTTGGATGGCTTATTCAGTGAGCTTTATACTCGTTTACATTTTGATGAGAGAGTTGGATCGGTTCTCATTCAATTCACATAAATATCTTTCTAGATTATACCTCACACAAAGGAGAATAAAAAAAGGTGAGATAGATCAGAAGGACTTTCGAGGCGTTGAAAATAGCACACTTACAACATTTTGAATGGATACTTGGTAATATATCGTACAGCTGTATGAATATTATATATTGGAATAACAGCTGAAAGGGTTTATCTGATACTCTATGGGGATAAGAAATTGTCACCAGAAATAATATTTTTTTGTTGAAAGGGGATATTTTCGCTATTCAAAAATAAAGATACGTGGCTCAGAAATGTGTTTTATTTCACCTGTATATGTTCTCGAAATATTTTTTTTCCTGCATTCCTTGATTTCAGTATGAACATATCTGGTTTCAAATTCAATTATTGAAAATTCAGTTTGAAGAAGTTATGGACACAATACTGATTTACACTCACGATATATATTTGTTGTACCAATCTGAAATCGAGGATCAGCCAGTATGAGATGTGCTAGATTGGGGGAGGAGGAGGGGCTGGTCTGCTTCTATCGTAGCATCATTACTGAAAATTAATAAAAATAAATTGCTTGGGGTAGGTTGTTCACTTTGGTATAACTTTCTAACTCTTTCAATTTTCGCTGATAACAAAAACTGTATTCCAGTGATCCGAAACTCAATACCTTTGTTCATATTATTGCAAACAGAAACTAATAGACTTTCATTTGCAACGATTGAAAAGTGAAAAAGGAATTTAAAAATAAATTGGGTGGGGAATGTGTGAGAAAATTTGATTTTGGAAAGATAAACAGGAAAAATTAACGGATATATATATATATATATATATATATATATATATATATATATATATTTATTTATTTATTTATAATAACATCCAACAGACCTAAGTCCAATTACAGGAGTATATAATAAAGTACAGTGTATGCAACTTATTGGAGAGTAAAATATAGAGGAAATCCCTGATATAATTGTGAAAAACAACGATTGATGGTGATTACTGACATGTCAATTAGGTATTGATCTATATAGTTTGTTTTTGAAACATGATGAATTTGAGAAAAAAATATCTACATTATTGAGATTGTTGAAACTGCGACACATAGAAGTCACTGTTATCGACATGTATATTGTATATTGACGTAAATTACATTACATTACATTGGTATTATGAACTATATTTTTTTTTTCACAAATTGAGTGCACCTGATCTCAGAATGAGATCGTTTTGTGCCTAAATAGTACTATTCATCTAATAGTTGTTGAACATTTGCTAGATAATTATTATAAAACTAATTAATATAATAGATATAATAATATGATAGTAAGCTAAGAGACTAAACCAACAGCATAAAAAATTGGAGAACTGAGAAAATAGCAGAATATAATAAATAGTGACATTCATTGCATGAGTACCTCAAGAGCTCTAGTGTTCGTGAAAATGTAGGACAGTAGATTTTTGCAGAACAGTTTGTAACTATGAATATTTTTGATGAACTCTGGGATATAATTATAAATTTTAGGGCCATTGAATGCTATCGACTTCTTATAAAGGGTAGAATTGGGACGGGGAATATTTAAATTTTTGAGACCTCTTTGTCTTGTACTGTGATTGTGGGAAATTTCTTGGTGTTGCATTTTATTTTTGTACATGAATTTTGCAATATGAAAGATATACAGATGTGTTAAGTCGAGCATTTTACTTTCTATAAAGAGCTGTTCCGTGGAAAATCTGCGACTTTTTCTAAATATCACTTTCAAAATCCATTTCTGGTGACCGAACTATTGAAATTGTGTTGCGTATTTGAGACATTTACATAAAAAGTTATGTTAGACCTCGAACAAATTCGAGGGACATTGAAATTCATTAAGGACAGTAACAGAGGAGAATGAATATCATAGTGGATAATCTTGTAGAGAAACATCAAACTACCTATTTCACGACGTTTTTTCAGTGAAGTCATTTTGAACTCCTCAAGAAGTGCATTATAATCATAATGTCTTCCGGGATAATTTCCGTATTTTTTATAGAATGCGAATTTTAGGAATTTTTTTTGTACTGACTCCAAAATATTGATATACTTGACTTGATGAGGATTCCAAACTTGACTACAATATTCAAGCTTACTACGTACTAGTGAAAAGTAGACAGAGCGTGAGGCCTCAAACGAATTAAACTCCTTACAATTTCGTATAACAAAACCCAGAACTCGTTGAATTTGCCGTAATGTCTTCAATGTGCGTGGAAAATGTCAGTTTTGTATCAAAAAGAATGCCTAAGTCTTTACATTTTTCCACTCTAGTTAATAAGATGTTATTCAAAGTATAGTTAAAATACACTGGAGAGTTTTTTCTAGAGTATGTCATAATTTTGCATTTATTTATATTCAACGGAAGTTCGTTGGTTAGACACCAGCTCATTAATGAATTGAGATCCTTCTGTAAAATATAGAAATCTTCATGGTTACTTATTTCTCGAAAAATTTTCATATCATCGGCGAAAAGAAGAGTTTTGGAATGAAACGAATCACTTATATCATTGATAAATATTAAAAATAAGAGTGGACCTAGATTGGAGCCTTGAGGAACTCCGGAGGAACTTATGAATTCGAATGACTGAGTTCCCTCGTATTCAACAAAGAGTGGTCTATCCATGAGGTAAGATTTGAGAAGAAGTTGAATTTTTGAAGAAATTCCAAATTGAATTATTTTTCCCAGAAGCTGATGATGCAACACCTTATCGAAGGCCTTACTGAAATCAGTATATACCACATCCACCTGTTTTTTCGAATCTAAGGCATCTGAAACATATTGAGTGAAAGAGCAGAGGTTGGATGCGGTATTACGTGACTTCACAAAGCCATGTTGGTGCTCGGAGAGAGAATTACTAATGTGATCATAAATTATGTTAGATATTATAATTTCAATAAGTTTCGAAAAAGGTGATATTAAAGCAATCGGCCTGTAATTTTCTATGTCATTAATTGTACCGGATTTATGCACCGGACACATGCGTGATTTCTTCCATAGTTTTGGGAATGAGCCAGTTTTTAACATTAAGTTATAGATAACGTAGAGTGGTTGTTTTAATAGATCTATATATTTCTTCACTATGTTCATTGGTATATTGTCAGGACCACACGTAGGTTTACCTTTCATAATTTTTGAGGCATTGATTATTTGTTCAAGAGAAACAGAGTCAATATTAAGGTACGAACTGGGATTATGATTATCATGAAAACTCACAGTATCATTATGATTACTTGTATTGTACACACTGCTAAAATGTTTTGCAAAACTATCAACTATTTCTTGAGGTGTTAATAGGGTGTTCCCATTGTACTTCATCCTACCAGGAATTCGGGATGTGTTCTTTTTGGAATTGATATATGTCCAAAAAGATCGAGGATTACTTTTTAAAGTGCTTTCTGAGTAATGAATGAAGTTATAATATGCTATTTTGATATTGGATTTGATCGATTTTCCTAAACTTCTGTAGCGTTGTAGATAATACTGATATCTGCTTCTCCTGAACATTTTCAAGTAATGATATTTCTTTTTGATCTCACGAATGAGGCTCTTAGAATACCAAGTTGGGTACTTGCGCGATTTTGTATTCATGAGAGGAACACACTGATGAATGATTGTTTGTAAAATATTATTGAAAACTTCACTAACTTCATTTACATCACTGTATGAACGTAAAATCGTCCAGTTTGTTTCACTCAGTAACCTTACAAATTTATTGTGGTCAATTTTTTTGAAGTTATATCGCCTCGCAGTTGATGTAAATGGTTCAACCTCTTCAAAATACAGAGTACAATCAACACGTAAACTGGGATGATGTTGGTCCTCTGGCACCAATGCCACTTCTTCAGAAAATACCTCACACTGGAGAGAATCGGGTGTTAACACTAGATCTAGAGTTCTATCGTTTTGATTCCTGATAAAATTATGTTGATTGAGATTGCAGAAATCAGTGAATGATTGGAAACGGATGATTAGATTGGACGATTGACCATCATTGTAAAATGTTTGAATTTCACTAATGTTAAAATCGCCCAAAATCAGTGATTCATTTATGAATTGAAGACTTTCCAGATATTCGAATATTTCATCGTAGTTGTTGTAATTGCATTTCGGTGGTATATAGAGTAGAATAATATCAATACATTTCTGATGATTCAAGTGTATTTTCACACCTAATAGATCAATGTTTGTAACTGGTGAGACAATATTCAGAGCTTCCGATCGATAAACATTTCGATTTACTGCCAGCAAAACTCCTCCCCCACGTTCAGGAGTTGATCTATCCTTCCGATAGACTACATAGTTTTCGGGAAATAGTTCCGCATCTTGAACACCATCCTTCAGCCAACTCTCAGTGACAGCGATTATATCGTACTCATAGGCGAGCACATTGGTTAGAAATAGGTGAGTTTTTGTGTTGAGACCTCTGCAGTTTTGATAAAAAATTGATAGCTCCTTATTAGTTATTTCTTTTCTGTTGGATGAATTGATCAGTTTTTTTTTCATTATCACGGGAATATTGTGCTTATAACCAATATAAAGGCCAACCTCTCCATTTGTAATGCGATCATTCAAGTCCCTACGTATCTTCTGGTAATATTCTCGTTGCCTGATGGTGGAGTCAGGTCGTATGTATATATATTTGTAGTTTTCATTGTCACGAAATTTCTTATTACTTCTGAACAAGAGACTGGCATCTTCTTTGTTTTGTAGCGTAACCTTGATAGGACGTGACCTATTGACTTGCATCAACCCCAGTCTTTTAGTAGAGATGATGCCAATATCCGGGCTAACGCTCCTCAGTAAGTCCTTTATATACATGGCTTCGTTTTGCGTATCCTCCTGTATTCCGAAGATGATAATATTGTTTTCTCTCCGTTTTATATCATTGATTTCCAAGATTACTTCGGATATGTTGGTGGAATCATTTGTCAAATTCTCAAGTTTTTTTTCGAGATCATTCATCTTAGTAGATAATTTTTTTATTTCATTGTTATGCTTTTCTTCTAACTGGGCTATTGATGTTTTTACATCTTCCAATTTATTTTCGAACGTTTCCAATTTTTTGCTCAGCATTCCGACCACCTGTGTTGATACACTATCAGCTAGCGTTTTTATAAATGAATCCTCTAAACATATTTGTTTGATGACCACGTCAACCAGCCCCTTCACTTCATCTTTTTGATCTCTTGTTAACGGCATTATGATGTAGGTATCTGGACAGAAGCAGGGGATCTCCACGAAACTATAATTCCTTGTATTAGTAACTATCTATGCACTCGGATTGTCGATGAACAATAGAACTGGTGAAATTTCGAATTTGACAGCTTTTATAATTTTTACACTGATCCTATCAAAACCAATGATTTATATTTTCAGCTCCTTGCATTAATCTTCCTGAAAATGAAGCTACTGTTGAGAATGTTTGTAGAGGCTTAGACCCGCATCAACAACTAATCACACTTTTTTCTGAAAACTATGTTCCTGTGAATTGTCGTTCATCACTTGAGGGAGTGTGGAATTTTGCTTACCAGAATCGTTTCAAATTCACTGGGGAATATATATGTATATATATATATATATATATATATATATATATATATATATATATATATATATATATATATATATATCCAGTTTACTGAATTCTGATGAGACATCGAATGAAATATTGGATTTTATGAATGAATTGAGTCGAGAGGTACTCTCTCTCATAATACGAATAAAGGTGATTGATCAATACCGCCCTTGCAATATTATGAATTACTGCAATGAGAGCCGATTTGAATATAAGACCGAAAGTTTCATATTTCCAACTGATGACATGAAATTTCATTCATTGGTCATGGTAGTAGATATGCCAACTCGGGAGTCCCAAAATTTTCCTAACACGCGATACATTGGTTATTTGAAGAGATAGACTATTAAAAAAGTGGCATTATGTTGAACATCAAATAAGCTCTCTCATAACACCATCAAAATGCTCCGTTCTCGTTTGCACCCTCAGAAAGTCAGCCCCACCCCCATTTTTTAAATGGGACCCCCATTTGTTTTTGCAGAAATAGAATAAATACATCATAAATTCGCTTCATCACACTTTCCGTTTGTACAAAAAAATATTGGACGCCTAATTTCGTTCCAAAAATATAATCACAACATGCAAAAACGAAAATGCCATTTAGCTCCGTACCAACGAATGCTCATGTCGTGAAAACATAGACTTTTCATCATTTCTCGATCATTGTGAAATGATATTGGGATTTTTTTTTTCAGGATAATAGGTGTGACATAAGGAGGAACGGGGGTACATTCTGGAGAATTACGACGTGAAAAATATTTCTGAAAAAAATGGTTTCATGCAAAACGAAAATTGCAATATTGAAATTTCTAAAAAACAACAGCAAGCTAGTTATGAATATTCAAAATAAATTTGTCGCCAGATAAACAATGATGTAATGATTCTATTTTCGCAAAAATAAGTGGAGGTTCTATTTGAAAGATAAGGGGTGGGGGTGACTTTTTGAACAACCTACAATGGAGTATTTTGACTGTGTTATTTGAAAGTCAATTCGATTTTACACATGATGTCACTTCTTTTATTATTCTTTCTTTTCCAATAACCGAGATATCGCTTCTTAATAAAGATTCTGAGACATCCTGTATATGTTTTTCAGGAAATGTGTTTTGTCATTTTCCTCCTTACGTCTGTTTTTGACCATCAGTAATTAACACTTGTTTCTTATATTAATCACCATTTTAAATATATTTCTCCATCAACATCAATATTCTCATTCTCAAATTCTCATTTGATAAAATATATTCATAGAGCAGGTAGACACACTGATTTCATAATCAGTGGTAACAGTTCGAGGACACTGATAATGACAAATTATTTCATTTTCTGAAAGCATCTCGTTCAGGGAGAACCTACTATATTTTTCGAATTTCTCCTTGTTCCACAAATCATCAGTACGTTACGAAGATATCGCCTGATGAACCAAGTCTTGGACACCCTGATTATCTACCCGAAAGCATTCGGATTTATTGCCAACCGTCTGTGAGAAAAAATCAGCGTGTGTCTAGTCTCATCCACTCTCTCAAACGTTTTCTCTGATGAGAATTCTCATTTCTTTTGTCCCTCCGTTTATTTCCCCAAAATCCTTCTCATTTACTTTGGGTAATTTATTTTAATTCTTCCGTCTCTTCGTGAATGGCCGTCTCAGCCCACTTTCAAACTCCACCCTTGATTGTTTTGATCCAGAATATTTTCGACAGGAAAAATGTCATCGTCTTGGGGGTAATTCTGAGCATGGAAAATCCATTTTAGAATTTCCCTCGCCTGGCTGTATAGCAGGAAATACCGTTAGAAAAGAGTAAAATTGAATTGATGAAACTTTCGTTGTTTTCCAGCCAACAGCCAGTTTCCAATGGTTTCATATTTTAACAATACATTATCGAATTATATGCACGTCCGCTTCCGGAGCCTTTCTGAAACTGGTATTATTGGATATAATCCAACTGATTTCATTTTATTGTTTTCGAATAATTGTGTTTCAGCTCTGGTGCCTCTTTGCAACCGCAGGAACATAGTTTCGAGATTTGTATTCCGAATTCAAATTGACACATGAACAGTCAGTTACTAAGGCAACCATTGGTAATTAGCCTATAATAACAAATTTTTTTCACTCATTATTAGTATATTGTTTACCTAGTAGGAGGAGTGAACAAGCAATACTGAATCTGAGAGGTATATATAGGTACAATTTTTTTGCGAATCGCTCAAAAATATTAAAAAAGCTGATGAGCTCGGCTGAATTGTCTCAATACATAAATCCATTGCCTTCAAGAAATTATAAGTTACAGTTCAAGCAGTATGAAAGGAGTTAGTATATTGTTCACCGCCTACAAAAAATCCTATGACTGTGACGATTGCTGAGTCGAGGCGCAAGTTTGGGTTACTATGGAAACTATTTTCAATAATTCATGTAGAACACTAACAACTGCAAGGAAATATCATTTCCTTACAGGAGGATTTGAGAAAAAATACTATTTTCTGCAGAACATGAATTATTATCACAGAAATTGAACCACTACATCATTGTTTATCTGGCGACAAACTTATTTTGGACATTCATAATAATTAGCTTATTGTTACTGTTTTCTTCCAGTTTTTCGAGCTCACAATCTGGAAAAATAAGAATTAATATTGGAATCTATACAAGTGTTGAAGGGCAGATTCTCAATCTACCCCAATAATAAGTGATAACGATAATGAAAAATTGATATTATCAACAAAAAAAAAAGGAAAATATTCTTTTTTCACTTAGCTGCGTAGCAACGAATGCTACTAACATTAACGTGAAAACATGACTTTTGATTATTTAGGTTCAATTTCTTTCAAGATAATATGTGTAATATGAGAAATATGGTAAGGGGTACATTCTGAAGGACTGCAATGAGGAAAATATATCTGGAAACATTTGTTTTATGCGAAGAAAAAGTGCAATTGTGAGATTTTTTTCAAAAAATAACAGCAAGCTGGTTATCAATGTTCAAAATGATTCTATATCTGTGAAAATAATTGGGGAATTCCATTTGAAAAAATAGGGGTGGATGTGAATTTCCAAGGGAACAACCACGAACGGAGTATTTTGAGTGAGTTTATGGAAGCCCATTTGATGTTCGACCTGATGCCACTTTTTTTTTGTTCTATCTCTTCCTATAACGGAGATTGTGCTCTGATGGAATTGAGTATGTGAAAGAGATACAGCCACTGTATACGGCTCTGTTTCAATAAGGTAACTTTCTAGAGTCCTCAGAAATCTGCTGGCAGCTTCAAAAATTTCATTTAACTTTTTTGTTCAGGAGGCCAAAATACGTAAGTTTCACCGAAAATTTTTTCATTTTCGAGGCGGAGCCCGATTAACAGAATTTTACCCGATTTTTGGTGTTTTTGGATCCTGTCGTCGAGAGGAAATGTGCGATTTGACATTAAATAATGTCGAGGATTCCGGAACTTCACTAATTGTGCATATACCAGACACAAAAACTCATGTGCCACGCACCTTCGTTGTAAGTGGTTCATTGTATATGAACTATTATAAAAAGTACATAGTCCTTCGTCTAGTGGATATTAATCATTCAAGAGTTTTTATAAAATGCATTAAAAATAAATGTGCCAGGACTCCAGTTAGAACACATTTGGTAAAATGCCTGCCAGAATTGCTGAATATCTAAATTTACCTGGTTCCCATCTTCATACTGGACATTGTTTCCGACGTTCTTCAGCAAGTTTCTTGGTGGACCCTGGTGCTAGTCTTACTACAATCAAAAGACACGGTGGATGGAAGTCCAGTACAGTAGCAGAGGGGTTATATAGAAGACTCGCTACAAAGGAAACAGAACATTGCGGATCAAATTTTGTCCAAAACTTCGGCGGATAACATTGTTCTCTGCCCTGGTACAAGCTTCACAAAAATGAATTCTGTTTCTCTGTCTTTTGTGGAATTCATATCCTACCTTGTGAGGATATGAAATCATATCTATTCAGTTGACTGGGATTGCCTACTCATCCTTCTAGTGAACTATACAGAAATCAGCATATTTACGGGTGGGAGTGGAAAAATTCAATTTTCCACTTCAACACTTCCCAAAACCTATCAAAATGTATGTTAATGATATTTACATATAGAATATACCTCGAAAAGCGGTGAAATATTTTCATTGGTACGGAAAAACACTTCGGCTGAGTTGTATTTATTTGACAAATAGTTGGTTTGCAAAATGAACTGAATATAATTGTAAAAACATTTGACATAGTCAATTGGCATACGTGAAGACTAGCATTAAATTAAATCATCTATCGAACAATTATTCGTTTCGGCCAGTCTCGAATTACCTACACAGTAGGTTTCGGCTGGCACCTGTCAGAAAACAACTACTCCCCTGACTAATACCACGAAGGGCATTGAATTATATTTGACCGGTGCCAGTGCAGGTTTCATCACAGAAGAAAGTCCTGCTTTTGCTTTTGGTGATACAAATGAATTTGCCCTTTTCTTCTGCGAGGAGTATGTAAAAACATTCGACATAGGCAATGGGCATACTTGAAGACTGGTGTTGAATCGACTCATCTATCGAACGATTCGCTCAGGCCAGTCTCGAATTCGATTTGTTTTTGGAATACCTCGTTCATGGGTAGATGGCGCAATAACTTCGTTGTTCGCATCACCTTTGGTCGGGGCTTGATACTGTGAAGGATTTTAATTTTAATTATGGGAAGTCATCGACTTTATGTCGATGATGGCACTGCCTTGTACTGACGAGTGGCTAAATAGCCCGAAACCGGTCTGCAAGTATGTCCGTCCCTATAATTGAAAATCAATCCCCTCATTTGTATCGACGAAAGCAAATGCATTATTATCTTGTGTGAAAAAACCTGCACTGGCACCGGTTGGATATAATTCAATGCCCTCCGTGGTATTAGCCAGGGGAGTAGTTGTTTTCTGACAGGTGCTAGCCAAAACCTACTGTGTAGGTAATTTGAGACTGGCCTGAAGAAATTGTTCGATAGATGATTGGAATATAAATGATTGATCAATCTCAACCAATTGGAAAATTTTTGATTCCCTCAACTGTCGCGTTACCATATCGTTGTTGAGGTGGAATAAAAACATTTTTTCCGAAATGAACAATGTTTCATATGATGAACCGAGATCTTACTATTTGAAAGTTTGCTGAAAAGATAGTTTGGAGACTAGTACTGATTCAAAATTGAAGGCATGTATCCATGAATGAAGTTTTTCCCTTGGAAAAATTATAAACCATTTGGACCGTAGTTCTGAGTGGGTGAATTTTGCAATGTTCGTGTTGTTAATAATCATTCATTTCAACTTCTTTTGATTCAGAAAGTGTAGAGCTTCATTGTCAGAATCAACTCTCAGGTAATAAGTTTTTTCGTGAGTTGATTTTCTCATAGATTTTCTTGAATGTGGTTAACAATGTTCCTTGCTGAGTGGTATCGGTTCGGACTTCCATTGTATATCTAGTTAAGTCTATTGAAACTGTTTTGAAAACTTATAAAAAAAAATTGAACCAATGAATTATGAATAACAACATTCAACTGAAGAGAGCACTTAAATCCAAATGAAAACTCCATATTGAATCGATGAAAAAGATTGATATGGTGGCGAAAATTAAAATGTATGAAAAAGTTAAATAGAATTAATTCAAATGAAGAAATATGAACGAAATGTTGAAACAAAGTTTGACATCGAGTGATCACGGCGGGCCACCATATTTATATTTTCATCTACACCTGTACTCTAATAATACACTTATATGCACACAACCCATTTTATAATGAAATCCATTACGATACAGATTTTTAACCAATAGAAACCCATTATTTTTCAATCAAGCATGATGTGCAAGCTTTGCATTTCGACGTTTGTCAAGTCAAAATCAGTAGGTATTGAATTTTTGAAGAATTTAGTCAATTTTCGATAATCGAATGAAAATGTCTTTTATCAGTGATATAAAAGAATTACCAGCGACTCCTCCACAGATGTCTCAGACAAGAAAAAAATATAATCGAAAGGATTATATATTTGACATATGCAACACATTTGTTTTTATTTTCGACCAAATTGAACGAGCTATCATGGCCGAGTGGACAAAGGCGAGGGCAGTCATCAAATACGCCCGGGTTCAATTCCTGACCTCAGCAGAGATTTTTTTTCTTTTCATTTCTCATTGTTGTATTTTCCGTGGTTATACCATTAATTATAATTTTGTAGAACTTTTCAAAGAAATACGATTGATTACCTACTATTATTATGTTCAATATAAATACCTAATAATATAATATTTTTAGTTCTTCATTATTTATTGGGTGTAGATAAAGTAGCGTATGCAACTCTCATGTAATGGTTATGAATACACTCGCATAAGCCATATGAAACTCACCTTCGGCTAGTTTCGTATCCCGGTTTATTCTCACGTATTAATAACCATCATTACACGATCGTTGCATAATATACTATTATCTACACCCGTACTCTAATAATACACTTATATGCCCACAACCCGTTTCATAATGAAATCCACAGATTTTCATTACGATACAGATTTTCAACCAATAGAAACCCATTATTTTTCAATCAAGCATGATGTGCAAGCTTTGTATTTTCACGTTTGTCAAGTCAAAATCAGAAGGTATTGAATTTTTGAAGAATTTAGTCAATTTTCAACAATCGAATGAAAATGTCTTTTAGCAGTGATATAGAAGAATTACCAAAGACTCCTCCACATATGTCTCAGACAAGAAAAACATACAATCGAAAGGATTATATTTTTCATTTGACATATGCAACACATAAGTTTTTATTTTCGACCTAATTGAATGAGCTATCATGGCCGAGTGGACAATGGCGAGGGCAGTCATTAAATACGCCCGGGTTCAAATCTTAACCTCGGCAGGGATTTTCTATTTCTGATTGTTGTATTTTCCTTGGTTATACCATTAATTATAATTTTGTAGAATTTTTCAAAGAAAATACGATTGATTACCTACTATTATTGTGTTCAATATAAATACCTAATAATATAATATTTTTAGTTTTTCATTATTTATTGGGTGTAGATAAAGTAGCGTATGCAACTCTCATGTGATGGTTATTAATACACTCGCATAAACCATACGAAACTCACTTTCGGCTAGTTTCGTATCGCGGTTTATTCTCATGTATTAATAACCATCATTACACGATCGTTGCATAATATACTATTAATCAATTGAATTTCAAATTTTATCCCTCACCAATATTAATTTCAATCTTTTTATTTAGATTTCAGTGCTTATTTGATTGAATTTTTCTTCTGAACTCCATTACTCGTAATTTATCTGTTTAATTGACTTTTTTCCATCTCATAAGTTTTTATAACATTTTTCGATAGAGTTAACTATATCGACATTGTAAGTCGGAGTCAATACCAATGAGTTCTCATACTCCTCAGCTTCTGTTTGAATGTACTTTTCATTGATTTCATATTTCTGTCTGGAGCAAAGTCCAGCTCTACAACAAGATTGTTTCTGCGCTAATGACGCCCATTTATTTTCTACCCAGGCACGAACAAATATGATATAAATCAATTACATTTTCCCGACTGAACTTTTCATTAGTAAATAAAATATCATCTCAATTACGTATGCAAATGACTTTATTTCCGCCTTCAGAGCAGTCTTAATAGATTTTCGTAATTGTTCGAGGAGAATTACCAATCTTAGGAACGTAATCAGTTCATATAGAATATGCAAGATACCACGCTCGCTATTATGAATTATGATCCAATTTTAATTTGGAATGCTCGAAGGGAAATGGAATCTGCGATAATCGATGTTTCAGAATTTTAAGATGATAATACAATTAAACTTTCGAATACAAGAAGAACAGTGAAATATTCCAATTTTAATTAGGTTGGGAAATTGAGTTCTAACAAGATGTAGACTGGTAGAGCATCTCGAATGAGATACAGGACTCTTGTTTGTACATAATGATTATATTAACACCACCAGTGAATATCAGAAGAGTGACTTTTGAAATATATTCACTAAGTCGCTCACGACCTGTTCATAAAGTCGAAAAGGTAGTTATTTTCCTGAGATATAACCCAAGTTTCTGTTGAAATTTGAGACGACGTATAACTTCAATATATAGAAAGCCGAAACCTGGTCTTTGTAATATGTGATTGTGATCAATGAATGATATTGAATCGGGTGGCAACTTCAAACAATTATCACATTTTATTATTGATAATAGGTCGAAATAATTCAACTCAGACCTTTTGAAAATATGCTTGTTACTTGAGCGGAATCAGTTCAACATTTCAATTTCTATATAATTATCTAAATTGAAAAATGCCGGAAACCTGATAAGATCAAAGAAATCAATCCTTTTAAAACCAGACCTACATGGGGTCCGACAGTTTCAATAACGTCGGATTCTCATAAAGCCATAAATACCATCCCTCTATCCACAAAACCGCAGTCTTCACTTTGTCGAGATGAAAGCTGGGGGTTAGGGAGACTTAGGCCTCGTCACCAAGTCACGAAGAAGTCTTGAGAATGGTTCCAAAGTGGGAGCCGAAACGTCGTCAGAAGAACGATTCCAGACGCGGTTCAACCGGAAGTTCCAGTCATCATAGATATAATTGTTATTCTGGGAGTTTATCCGTTGGTTTGTCGGTATTGAGTTTCGACGTTTCACCATCATCTCAGTTCGCATATTCACCGACAAACCAATGGATAAACTTCCAGAATAACAATTTCGCATACTCAGCCATCCGTAAAAACCTCCACTGTAACATATATATGTATAGCACCCTAATACCAATCATTCTCCGAACCAGCATCACAGATCATTCTTCCACCCTCCTGCAAATGATCACTCCGATTCAAAAGCGAAAAAATAAACAAACAGTTAAATATATCACGCGTATAAATAATAAACAACTGATAGGTAAAATGTCTCAAATATTGAGGAAAGAAGTACACTCATTACCTAATATAGAAATGGCAACTAGTAAATTCCTAGAAATAGTGCGATCTTCTATAAAAGAATGCACACAGAAAATAAAAATCAAAAGTAATCAAAGACAGCCAAAGAAGTGGATAACAAAATCTCCAATTAAATCTGTGAATAAGAAAAATGACATGTATAATAAATTAATAAAAAATCCTCGAAATGAAGAACTACAACGTGAATACAAAATATATCAAAAAATTGGCCAATCTTCTGGAAAATAAAAAAAAACTATTATAAATCACGCATAAATGAAAATATTAATAATATCAATCTATGGAATAATAATAATGAAATGTTTGTTGCTTGCAATAATAATGATATACATCGAATAAAGTATGATGAAAACAAAATCACTACTGATGATTATTAAAAAGATAAAATATTCAATGACACCTTCATCAGTATGGAAAAGAGCTTGGCAAAAAAATTGTTAACAATGGTTTAAAAAATATTAAGGAGGAGACTACAATTGACTCCATTTTCTTCAGTCCTGCATCACAGACCGAAGTTCTCGAGACCATACATCAACTAAAACATAGAAAATCCCCTGGTATCGATAAAATTAAGGCAGAAACACTCAAATATATTGCATGTTACGTAGTTAGTCCACTCACCTACATAATTAACGAATGTATAGAATCTGGAAAATTTCCTGAAGAATTCAAAAGTTCAGTGGTGGAACCCATTTTCAAGAGAGGGGATGATACAGATGTGAAAAATTTTAGACCCATTTCACTCATCACCAACTTCGGTAAAATATTTGAAAAAATTCTAAAGAAGAGAGTCACTAATTATATGAATAGGTATGAACTGCTATCTGACATGCAATTTGGTTTCAAGGAAGGAAAATCAACCGAAGATGCTATACTAGAACTTACAATATATATTTATGGAGCCTTGGATGAGGGTAAACCATGTCATGCTGTGTTTGTGGACTTCGCAAAGGCATTGGATACACTGAGTCAGTAAGTCTTGAAATATTGTTATTGTTATTACTCAACTTTGACTAGAACAACTTTAAAATTCATCACGGTAATATATGTAAAAACTCTGTTATTTTCTATCTTGGAATGGACCTCTTCAAAAACCACCCTTTATCCGTCATTCTTTCATAACACGAAAGGGACTATCATTGATCTATGATGATTGTGTTCGAACTTTCTGGTTTCTGATTGACATTTGAAATTGAAATGGTGGTGTGATAACAGTGTTCCATGCCATCGGGGTCGGCCCAACACAAATAAGGGAAACTAAATAAACCCTGGAGAAGTTGTCTAGAATTAAGTGGGTCATCGAACGATTATTCTATTTCAAGACGTGGTAGTGGAAACATAAATGGCTAGGAGCTTCGTTTTTCAGATTTGATATAAATGCAGAGTGGTATGTCAGATCAATGCATATTATATTTTGGACGGTACATCACAAATCCATAAAAAAAATGACAATTTGAATTATTTGTCAGACTAAAAACGATATCAGTCAGTATTGCGATAAGAGTTTATTTGTATCACCATCTTATCATTATCATTTTATCATTATTGGTATAGGGCCTAGTATATATAAATAAGTATTCTATATCCGTTGGAAACAAATAGGTAACCAGCTATAATAACAAATAAACCAATACTTGGGCTTCAATAATATATAATTTTCAATTTACCAGGTGACTTCGAAATCTTTGTACATGACACCATTTTTCTTTTGAAAATTGCAAGTTCTGACAAATCACCTGAATTTCAGTTTTTTCTGAACTCCAACATTTGAGTGCCTCAGTGGAAAAGAGTGTGTTCTGAACCCCAACTTAGAAATATACATCTCTTTCTATATATGAACAGATGAATGTAATATGAGTTCAATTTTACTGTTTCAGAATTAGTTTATCATTGAATGACAATAAAATGTCACCACTTCAAAACTCAATTTTCACGGAAACAGGGAAAATTAATGCATAGTATAATCATTATTTTTCAATATAATCAATATACTTCAAAATTGTAGTTCGAAGTATACTATGCCCTTTTAGGACTCAATAAAATTAACGATGAAAATGGAATCACTACAGAAAGAAGTGGGAATTGGTCGAAAGTTAGTTTTTTGCAAATTCCATTTTCCATTTTCACTTCAACGTGTTTCTTGACAATTGTGTCATAAATAATGGTGCTACCATATCAGAAGTGAAAAAATAGCTCCTACGCTGCCTTTTTGAATGAAAGTGGACAGTTTTGTTATATTGCTATCGAAAGGTTCAAGAAGCATTATAGGGTTTCATTTGATTTTGATTATCGTCTTCGTGTTGTTGAAGTCAATTTCGTGTCCGGTTTCGTGGTTATGTTTGAGGAAAGTCGAGGTCATGTCCGAATTACGTACTGCTCTTAGGACCTGCTTGATACTCGTCGGTTCGAACGAACTACGAGCACGAACCAGCAGTACGTAATTCGGATATGACCTCGACTCTCTTCAAACATCACGACGAAAGATATTATAAGCTTGTGGGTTTTCTGAAGCGGCTATGGAGTTTCTTATCATAATTGTAGTTTCACTAATTGTATGTTCAATTGAATAAACACTTCATTTCGAATAATTTTTCTATATTTTCTCTACAAATAAATCACTTTTAGCACTAGTGCTAAAAATGATTTACTTTCAACACCAGTGTCATAAAATGGACACTGACAGCATGCATCAAATATCATACTTTAACTGATGTTTGTAGAGAAAAATATTTAATGGAAGTTTCATTGGTGCTTTCCCTGATGAGTGACGAAATCGTATCAGTTACTAGAGTGCTACGAACCCTACAACCCAACTCATAACATTGGGGTGTTTCTAGCCATCCGGAAACTACCCCCAAAAACAGCCCCCCCAAGTTGGGTCCATCACAGTTCCATTAGAGCGACACGTATTTTGATACATGAATTTGTGAAATGTCATGCAGGAATGAGTAGTCGACTAGATTATAATTCACATAGGACCTACAGAAAATGAGACGGCAACATACGTGGGTAGTTTTGTTGGCGTGGGAAGCGGATATTCTCGGAGGATTTCAAACCGTGTGCGAATATTTCATTTTTCACTTACTGCATGCAAACTCGTCTGTGACGTGTCGGTGTGGAGAAGTGAATGTGTTCTCTTGGAAAGCTACGTTTCAAGCTTTGTTTTTTTATTTTTTCCGTCTACACCCTTGAGATACTGCTTTTGCAGGGGATATGTTAGGCTTATGTGAAACTGTCTCGAATTCACGTTTTCCATTGATTGTCGCATAAATGAAACTTGAAACGAACTCTTAGAATGGACCATATATTCAATTCAATTTGATAATTGAAATATAAACCACGGTTGGTTCGTCTGAAATGTTGTTATCACAGATTAGAGAAATAAATTTAGGAATGTAACGGTCGCGTTCCCGCTTGAAATTAGGAAGCTTAGGATCAACGACCCCAGAAAAATGTCATCGTCTTGGGGGTAATTCTGAGCATGGAAAATCCATTTTAGAATTTCCCTCGCCTGGCTGTATAGCAGGAAATACCGTTAGAAAAGAGTAAAATTGAATTGATGAAACTTTCGTTGTTTTCCAGCCAACAGCCAGTTTCCAATGGTTTCATATTTTAACAATACATTATCGAATTATATGCACGTCCGCTTCCGGAGCATTTCTGAAACTGGTATTATTGGATATAATCCAACTGATTTCATTTTATTGTTTTCGAATAATTGTGTTTCAGCTCTGGTGCCTCTTTGCAACCGCAGGAACATAGTTTCGAGATTTGTATTCCGAATTCAAATTGACACATGAACAGTCAGTTACTAAGGCAACCATTGGTAATTAGCCTATAATAACAGATTTTTTTCACTCATTATTAGTATATTGTTTACCTAGTAGGAGGAGTGAACAAGCAATACTGAATCTGAGAGGTATATATAGGTACAATTTTTTTGCGAATCGCTCAAAAATATTAAAAAAGCTGATGAGCTCGGCTGAATTGTCTCAATACATAAATCCATTGCCTTCAAGAAATTATAAGTTACAGTTCAAGCAGTATGAAAGGAGTTAGTATATTGTTCACCGCCTACAAAAAATCCTATGACTGTGACGATTGCTGAGTCGAGGCGCAAGTTTGGGTTACTATGGAAACTATTTTCAATAATTCATGTAGAACACTAACAACTGTAAGGAAATATCATTTCCTTACAGGAGGATTTGAGAAAAAATACTATTTTCTGCAGAACATGAATTATTATCACAGAAATTGAACCACTACATCATTGTTTATCTGGCGACAAACTTATTTTGGACATTCATAATAATTAGCTTATTGTTACTGTTCTCTTCCAGTTTTTCGAGCTCACAATCTGGAAAAATAAGAATTAATATTGGAATCTATACAAGTGTTGAAGGGCAGATTCTCAATCTACCCCAATAATAAGTGATAACGATAATGAAAAATTGATATTATCAACAAAAAAAAAGGAAAATATTCTTTTTTCACTTAGCTGCGTAGCAACGAATGCTACTAACATTAACGTGAAAACATGACTTTTGATTATTTAGGTTCAATTTCTTTCAAGATAATATGTGTAATATGAGAAATATGGTAAGGGGTACATTCTGAAGGACTGCAATGAGGAAAATATATCTGGAAACATTTGTTTTATGCGAAGAAAAAGTGCAATTGTGAGATTTTTTTCAAAAAATAACAGCAAGCTGGTTATTAATGTTCAAAATGATTCTATATCTGTGAAAATAATTGGGGAATTCCATTTGAAAAAATAGGGGTGGATGTGAATTTCCAAGGGAACAACCACGAACGGAGTATTTTGAGTGAGTTTATGGAAGCCCATTTGATGTTCGACCTGATGCCACTTTTTTTTTGTTCTATCTCTTCCTATAACGGAGATTGTGCTCTGATGGAATTGAGTATGTGAAAGAGATACAGCCACTGTATACGGCTCTGTTTCAATAAGGTAACTTTCTAGAGTCCTCAGAAATCTGCTGGCAGCTTCAAAAATTTCATTTAACTTTTTTGTTCAGGAGGCCAAAATACGTAAGTTTCACCGAAAATTTTTTCATTTTCGAGGCGGAGCCCGATTAACAGAATTTTACCCGATTTTTGGTGTTTTTGGATCCTGTCGTCGAGAGGAACTGTGCGATTTGACATTAAATAATATCGAGGATTCCGGAACTTCACTAATTGTGCATATACCAGACACAAAAACTCATGTGCCACGCACCTTCGTTGTAAGTGGTTCATTGTATATGAACTATTATAAAAAGTACATAGTCCTTCGTCTAGTGGATATTAATCATTCAAGAGTTTTTATAAAATGCATTAAAAATAAATGTGCCAGGACTCCAGTTAGAACACACATTTGGTAAAATGCCTGCCAGAATTGCTGAATTTCTAAATTTACCTGGTTCCCATCTTTATACTGGACATTGTTTCCGACGTTCTTCAGCAAGTTTCTTGGTGGACTCTGGTGCTAGTCTTACTACAATCAAAAGACACGGTGGATGGAAGTCCAGTACAGTAGCAGAGGGGTTATATAGAAGACTCGCTACAAAGGAAACAGAACATTGCGGATCAAATTTTGTCCAAAACTTCGGCGGATAACATTGTTCTCTGCCCTGGTACAAGCTTCACAAAAATGAATTCTGTTTCTCTGTCTTTTGTGGAATTCACATCCTACCTTGTGAGGATATGTAATCATATCTATTCAGTTGACTGGGATTGCCTACTCATCCTTCTAGTGAACTATACAGAAATCAGCATATTTACGGGTGGGAGTGGAAAAATTCAATTTTCCACTTCAACACTTCCCAAAACCTATCAAAATGCATGTTAATGATATTTACATATAGAATATACCTCGAAAAGCGGTGAAATATTTTCATTGGTACGGAAAAACACTTCGGCTGAGTTGGATTTATTTGACAAATAGTTGGTTTGCAAAATGAACTGAATATAATTGTAAAAACATTTGACATAGTCAATCGGCATACGTGAAGACTAGCATTAAATTAAATCATCTATCGAACAATTATTCGTTTCGGCCAGTCTCGAATTACCTACACAGTAGGTTTCGGCTGGCACCTGTCAGAAAACAACTACTCCCCTGACTAATACCACGAAGGGCATTGAATTATATTTGACCGGTGCCAGTGCAGGTTTCATCACAGAAGAAAGTCCTGCTTTTGCTTTTGGTGATACATGATGAATTTGCCCTTTTCTTCTGCGAGGAGTATGTAAAAACATTCGACATAGGCAATGGGCATACTTGAAGACTGGTGTTGAATCGACTCATCTATCGAACGATTCGCTCAGGCCAGTCTCGAATTCGATTTGTTTTTGGAATACCTCGTTCATGGGTAGATGGCGCAATAACTTCGTTGTTCGCATCACCTTTGGTCGGGGCTTGATACTGTGAAGGATTTTAATTTTAATTATGGGAAGTCATCGACTTTATGTCGATGATGGCACTGCCTTGTACTGACGAGTGGCTAAATAGCCCGAAACCGGTCTGCAAGTATGTCCGTCCCTATAATTGAAAATCAATCCCCTCATTTGTATCAACGAAAGCAAATGCATTATTATCTTGTGTGAAAAAACCTGCACTGGCACCGGTTGGATATAATTCAATGCCCTCCGTGGTATTAGCCAGGGGAGTAGTTGTTTTCTGACAGGTGCTAGCCAAAACCTACTGTGTAGGTAATTTGAGACTGGCCTGAAGAAATTGTTCGATAGATGATTGGAATATAAATGATTGATCAATCTCAACCAATTGGAAAATTTTTGATTCCCTCAACTGTCGCGTTACCATATCGTTGTTGAGGTGGAATAAAAACATTTTTTCCGAAATGAACAATGTTCCATATGATGAACCGAGATCTAACTATTTGAAAGTTTGCTGAAAAGATAGTTTGGAGACTAGTACTGATTCAAAATTGAAGGCATGTATCCATGAATGAAGTTTTTCCCTTGGAAAAATTATAAACCATTTGGACCGTAGTTCTGAGTGGGTGAATTTTGCAATGTTCGTGTTGTTAATAATCATTCATTTCAACTTCTTTTGATTCAGAAAGTGTAGAGCTTCATTGTCAGAATCAACTCTCAGGTAATAAGTTTTTTCGTGAGTTGATTTTCTCATAGATTTTCTTGAATGTGGTTAACAATGTTCCTTGCTGAGTGGTATCGGTTCGGACTTCCATTGTATATCTAGTTAGGTCTATTGAAACTGTTTTGAAAACTTATAAAAAAAAATTGAACCAATGAATTATGAATAACAACATTCAACTGAAGAGAGCACTTAAATCCAAATGAAAACTCCATATTGAATCGATGAAAAAGATTGATATGGTGGCGAAAATTAAAATGTATGAAAAAGTGAAATAGAATTAATTCAAATGAAGAAATATGAACGAAATGTTGAAACAAAGTTTGACATCGAGTGATCACGGCGGGCCACCATATTTATATTTTCATCTACACCTGTACTCTAATAATACACTTATATGCACACAACCCATTTTATAATGAAATCCATTACGATACAGATTTTTAACCAATAGAAACCCATTATTTTTCAATCAAGCATGATGTGCAAGCTTTGCATTTCGACGTTTGTCAAGTCAAAATCAGTAGGTATTGAATTTTTGAAGAATTTAGTCAATTTTCGATAATCGAATGAAAATGTCTTTTATCAGTGATATAAAAGAATTACCAGCGACTCCTCCACAGATGTCTCAGACAAGAAAAAAATATAATCGAAAGGATTATATATTTGACATATGCAACACATTTGTTTTTATTTTCGACCAAATTGAACGAGCTATCATGGCCGAGTGGACAAAGGCGAGGGCAGTCATCATATACGCCCGGGTTCAATTCCTGACCTCAGCAGAGATTTTTTTTTCTTTTCATTTCTCATTGTTGTATTTTCCGTGGTTATACCATTAATTATAATTTTGTAGAACTTTTCAAAGAAATACGATTGATTACCTACTATTATTATGTTCAATATAAATACCTAATAATATAATATTTTTAGTTCTTCATTATTTATTGGGTGTAGATAAAGTAGCGTATGCAACTCTCATGTAATGGTTATGAATACACTCGCATAAGCCATATGAAACTCACCTTCGGCTAGTTTCGTATCCCGGTTTATTCTCACGTATTAATAACCATCATTACACGATCGTTGCATAATATACTATTATCTACACCCGTACTCTAATAATACACATATGCCCAAAACCCGTTTCATAATGAAATCCATACACAGATTTTCATTACGATACAGATTTTCAACCAATAGAAACCCATTATTTTTCAATCAAGCATGATGTGCAAGCTTTGTATTTTCACGTTTGTCAAGTCAAAATCAGAAGGTATTGAATTTTTGAAGAATTTAGTCAATTTTCGACAATCGAATGAAAATGTCTTTTAGCAGTGATATAGAAGAATTACCAGCGACTCCTCCACATATGTCTCAGACAAGAAAAACATACAATCGAAAGGATTATATTTTTCATTTGACATATGCAACACATAAGTTTTTATTTTCGACCTAATTGAATGAGCTATCATGGCCGAGTGGACAATGGCGAGGGCAGTCATTAAATACGCCCGGGTTCAAATCTTAACCTCGGCAGGGATTTTCTATTTCTGATTGTTGTATTTTCCTTGGTTATACCATTAATTATAATTTTGTAGAATTTTTCAAAGAAAATACGATTGATTACCTACTATTATTGTGTTCAATATTGTTCTAAAAATTGTTCGTTCAATATAAATACCTAATAATATAATATTTTTAGTTTTTCATTATTTATTGGGTGTAGATAAAGTAGCGTATGCAACTCTCATGTGATGGTTATTAATACACTCGCATAAACCATACGAAACTCACTTTCGGCTAGTTTCGTATCGCGGTTTATTCTCATGTATTAATAACCATCATTACACGATCGTTGCATAATATACTATTAATCAATTGAATTTCAAATTTTATCCCTCACCAATATTAATTTCAATCTTTTTATTTAGATTTCAGTGCCTTATTTGATTGAATTTTTCTTCTGAACTCCATTACTCGTAATTTATCTGTTTAATTGACTTTTTTCCATCTCATAAGTTTTTATAACATTTTTCGATAGAGTTAACTATATCGACATTGTAAGTCGGAGTCAATACCAATGAGTTCTCATACTCCTCAGCTTCTGTTTGAATGTACTTTTCATTGATTTCATATTTCTGTCTGGAGCAAAGTCCAGCTCTACAACAAGATTGTTTCTGCGCTAATGACGCCCATTTATTTTCTACCCAGGCACGAACAAATATGATATAAATCAATTACATTTTCCCGACTGAACTTTTCATTAGTAAATAAAATATCATCTCAATTACGTATGCAAATGACTTCATTTCCGCCTTCAGAGCAGTCTTAATAGATTTTCGTAATTGTTCGAGGAGAATTACCAATCTTAGGAACGTAATCAGTTCATATAGAATATGCAAGATACCACGCTCGCTATTATGAATTATGATCCAATTTTAATTTGGAATGCTCGAAGGGAAATGGAATCTGCGATAATCGATGTTTCAGAATTTTAAGATGATAATACAATTAAACTTTCGAATACAAGAAGAACAGTGAAATATTCCAATTTTAATTAGGTTGGGAAATTGAGTTCTAACAAGATGTAGACTGGTAGAGCATCTCGAATGAGATACAGGACTCTTGTTTGTACATAATGATTATATTAACACCACCAGTGAATATCAGAAGAGTGACTTTTGAAATATATTCACTAAGTCGCTCACGACCTGTTCATAAAGTCGAAAAGGTAGTTATTTTCCTGAGATATAACCCAAGTTTCTGTTGAAATTTGAGACGACGTATAACTTCAATATATAGAAAGCCGAAACCTGGTCTTTGTAATATGTGATTGTGATCAATGAATGATATTGAATCGGGTGGCAACTTCAAACAATTATCACATTTTATTATTGATAATAGGTCGAAATAATTCAACTCAGACCTTTTGAAAATATGCTTGTTACTTGAGCGGAATCAGTTCAACATTTCAATTTCTATATAATTATCTAAATTGAAAAATGCCGGAAACCTGATAAGATCAAAGAAATCAATCCTTTTAAAACCAGACCTACATGGGGTCCGACAGTTTCAATAACGTCGGATTCTCATAAAGCCATAAATACCATCCCTCTATCCACAAAACCGCAGTCTTCACTTTGTCGAGATGAAAGCTGGGGGTTAGGGAGACTTAGGCCTCGTCACCAAGTCACGAAGAAGTCTTGAGAATGGTTCCAAAGTGGGAGCCGAAACGTCGTCAGAAGAACGATTCCAGACGCGGTTCAACCGGAAGTTCCAGTCATCATAGATATAATTGTTATTCTGGGAGTTTATCCGTTGGTTTGTCGGTATTGAGTTTCGACGTTTCACCATCATCTCAGTTCGCATATTCACCGACAAACCAATGGATAAACTTCCAGAATAACAATTTCGCATACTCAGCCATCCGTAAAAACCTCCACTGTAACATATATATGTATAGCACCCTAATACCAATCATTCTCCGAACCAGCATCACAGATCATTCTTCCACCCTCCTGCAAATGATCACTCCGATTCAAAAGCGAAAAAATAAACAAACAGTTAAATATATCACGCGTATAAATAATAAACAACTGATAGGTAAAATGTCTCAAATATTTAGGAAAGAAGTACACTCATTACCTAATATAGAAATGGCAACTAGTAAATTCCTAGAAATAGTGCGATCTTCTATAAAAGAATGCACACAGAAAATAAAAATCAAAAGTAATCAAAGACAGCCAAAGAAGTGGATAACAAAATCTTCAATTAAATCTGTGAATAAGAAAAATGACATGTATAATAAATTAATAAAAAATCCTCGAAATGAAGAACTACAACGTGAATACAAAATATATCAAAAAATTGGCCAATCTTCTGGAAAATAAAAAAAAACTATTATAAATCACGCATAAATGAAAATATTAATAATATCAATCTATGGAATAATAATAATGAAATGTTTGTTGCTTGCAATAATAATGATATACATCGAATAAAGTATGATGAAAACAAAATCACTACTGATGATTATTAAAAAGATAAAATATTCAATGACACCTTCATCAGTATGGAAAAGAGCTTGGCAAAAAAATTGTTAACAATGGTTTAAAAAATATTAAGGAGGAGACTACAATTGACTCCATTTTCTTCAGTCCTGCATCACAGACCGAAGTTCTCGAGACCATACATCAACTAAAACATAGAAAATCCCCTGGTATCGATAAAATTAAGGCAGAAACACTCAAATATATTGCATGTTACGTAGTTAGTCCACTCACCTACATAATTAACGAATGTATAGAATCTGGAAAATTTCCTGAAGAATTCAAAAGTTCAGTGGTGGAACCCATTTTCAAGAGAGGGGATGATACAGATGTGAAAAATTATAGACCCATTTCACTCATCACCAACTTCGGTAAAATATTTGAAAAAATTCTAAAGAAGAGAGTCACTAATTATATGAATAGGTATGAACTGCTATCTGACATGCAATTTGGTTTCAAGGAAGGAAAATCAACCGAAGATGCTATACTAGAACTTACAATATATATTTATGGAGCCTTGGATGAGGGTAAACCATGTCATGCTGTGTTTGTGGACTTCGCAAAGGCATTGGATACACTGAGTCAGTAAGTCTTGAAATATTGTTATTGTTATTACTCAACTTTGACTAGAACAACTTTAAAATTCATCACGATAATATATGTAAAAACTCTGTTATTTTCTATCTTGGAATGGACCTCTTCAAAAACCACCCTTTATCCGTCATTCTTTCATAACACGAAAGGGACTATCATTGATCTATGATGATTGTGTTCGAACTTTCTGGTTTCTGATTGACATTTGAAATTGAAATGGTGGTGTGATAACAGTGTTCCATGCCATCGGGGTCGGCCCAACACAAATAAGGGAAACTAAATAAACCCTGGAAAAGTTGTCTAGAATTAAGTGGGTCATCGAACGATTATTCTATTTCAAGACGTGGTAGTGGAAACATAAATGGCTAGGAGCTTCGTTTTTCAGATTTGATATAAATGCAGAGTGGTATGTCAGATCAATGCATATTATATTTTGGACGGTACATCACAAATCCATAAAAAAAATGACAATTTGAATTATTTGTCAGACTAAAAACGATATCAGTCAGTATTGCGATAAGAGTTTATTTGTATCACCATCTTATCATTATCATTTTATCATTATTGGTATAGGGCCTAGTATATATAAGTAAGTATTCTATATCCGTTGGAAACAAATAGGTAACCAACTATAATAACAAATAAACCAATACTTGGGCTTCAATAATATATAATTTTCAATTTACCAGGTGACTTCGAAATCTTTGTACATGACACCATTTTTCTTTTGAAAATTGCAAGTTCTGACAAATCACCTAAATTTCAGTTTTTTCTGAACTCCAACATTTGAGTGCCTCAGTGGAAAAGAGTGTGTTCTGAACCCCAACTTAGAAATATACATCTCTTTCTATATATGAACAGATGAATGTAATATGAGTTCAATTTTACTGTTTCAGAATTAGTTTATCATTGAATGACAATAAAATGTCACCACTTCAAAACTCAATTTTCACGGAAACAGGGAAAATGAATGCATAGTATAATCATTATTTTTCAATATAATCAATATACTTCAAAATTGTAGTTCGAAGTATACTATGCCCTTTTAGGACTCAATAAAATTAACGATGAAAATGGAATCACTACAGAAAGAAGTGGGAATTGGTCGAAAGTTAGTTTTTTGCAAATTCCATTTTCCATTTTTCACTTCAACGTGTTTCTTGACAATTGTGTCATAAATAATGGTGCTACCATATCAGAAGTGAAAAAATAGCTCCTACGCTGCCTTTTTGAATGAAAGTGGACAGTTTTGTTATATTGCTATCGAAAGGTTCAAGAAGCATTATAGGGTTTCATTTGATTTTGATTATCGTCTTCGTGTTGTTGAAGTCAATTTCGTGTCCGGTTTCGTGGTTATGTTTGAGGAAAGTCGAGGTCATGTCCGAATTACGTACTGCTCGTAGGACCTGCTTGATACTCGTCGGTTCGAACGAACTACGAGCACGAACCAGCAGTACGTAATTCGGATATGACCTCGACTCTCTTCAAGCATCACGACGAAACCGGACACAAAACTGACTTCAACAATACGAAGATGATACCCCTTTTCTGATAAATTGCACCAATATGAACGAATCATTAGACAAATTAAGCTCTACAGTACTGCTCATAAATCGATGGAGTGAGACAAATAACAAATAACATTGGAATCAACTTTGCAGAAACACATTGTGTACTTTTTTTTCGAATACCTTGAAGTAACCGCAATCCTATCTCCTTTGGTGTGGAATTTGAAAGTAGTATTGAAGGTTTTGGTTTTATTTTAGTCCCTCAATTGAATTGGAGGCAACATATTCTTCAACTGAATGAAAAATTGTGCAGTTCTTTCTTTGCCCTCAGAACTTTGAGATCACAAGTTTATCCAAACAAACTTAGAGAATATTTTGCCTTGCAAAAATATACTCACATATATCTTACGGTATAATTATGTGGGGAAAATCTGTGAAATGGGTATCAGTATTTGTTTACAAAAGAGGGGCCTTGCAAATAATTGTCTGACTTAATGGTACATATTCGTGCAAACAATACTTCATCAAACTGGAAACTTTGCCTCTACCATCTCTTTACATTAGGAAGTCTCATTATGCTCCGCTCACAAAATTCTAGCTCTCTACAACGTCAGCTCAGTATCCATACGACAGTGCAATGATTTGATAATTCTTCACCATCACGTACCTTCTCTTCTTGGAAACAGCATTCATCATAGCAGCGCTGAAGTATAAAACAAATTATCTTCGAATTTTGAAAGCATGCGTTTTCTAAAATTGAAGAGGTCTATAAAATAGTTATTTATGTTATGAGTGCTAAAAGTGATATATAATTTTGTTTGAAGGGAAGTTTGGTTCACGACGCCGAAGGCGGAGTGTTCCATCCCTTCAAACAAAATAAAATCACTTTTCCCAGGTATATCATACACTATTTTTTCTACAAACACCATTAAAAGCCAGATTAACGCATATTTATTTCACATTAATTAATTGATTAAATAATAGTCTCAAGATTATCAGTTTTGAATCCAATTTCATCTAATCTATTCATGAAACAAGTTGCTAAGGTAATCAAAAACAGAATTTGTTGATTTGTCTTTGTTGACAACTGACGTCAATGAATCACGAATTATTCTTTCTCGTTTCTTCGGAAAGTGATCCAGAAAATGAATTTCTACCACCGGAAATTGAAGAAGCTGCCAAAAAGCTGCTTTTGAATTATTGCCTAGTAAGTCAAAGCGACAGTACGAGTTTTTATACGATTGTTTCTTGAAATGGTGTGATCAGAAAAATGCCAGTGGCAAGGATTCCAGTGAAAAAGTGCTTCTTCCATACTTTGAAGAAAAGTCCAAAATATGGAAATCGTTAACGCTTTCGTCGTATTACTCTATGTTGAAGTCGATGATGAACATAAATAATCATGACATAAGCAGATATTATAAGCTTGTGGGTTTTCTGAAGCGGCTATGGAGTTTCTTATCATAATTGTAGTTTCACTAATTGTATGTTCAATTGAATAAACACTTCATTTCGAATAATTTTTCTATATTTTCTCTACAAATAAATCACTTTTAGCACTAGTGCTAAAAATGATTTACTTTCAACACCAGTGTCATAAAATGGACACTGACAGCATGCATCAAATATCATACTTTAACTGATGTTTGTAGAGAAAAATATTTAATGGAAGTTTCATTGGTGCTTTCCCTGATGAGTGACGAAATCGTATCAGTTACTAGAGTGCTACGAACCCTACAACCTAACTCATAACATTGGGGTGTTTCTAGCCATCCGGAAACTACCCCCAAAAACAGCCCCCCCAAGTTGGGTCCATCACAGTTCCATTAGAGCGACACGTATTTTGATACATGAATTTGTGAAATGTCATGCAGGAATGAGGAGTCGACTAGATTATAATTCACATAGGACCTGCAGAAAATGAGACGGCAACATACGTGGGTAGTTTTGTTGGCGTGGGAAGCGGATATTCTCGGAGGATTTCAAACCGTGTGCGAATATTTCATTTTTCACTTACTGCATGCAAACTCGTCTGTGACGTGTCGGTGTGGAGAAGTGAATGTGTTCTCTTGGAAAGCTACGTTTCAAGCTTTGTTTTTTTATTTTTTCCGTCTACACCCCTGAGATACCGCTTTTGCAGGGGATATGTCAGGCTCATGTGGAACTGTCTCAAATTCACATTTTCCATTGAATGTCGCATCACTGGAACTTGAAACGAACTCTTAGAATGGACCATATTATTCAATTCAATTTGATAATTGAAATATAAACCACGGTTGGTTAGTCTGAAATGTTGGTATCACAGATTAGAGAAATAAATTTAGGAATGTAACGGTCGCGTTCCCGCATGAAATTAGGAAGCTTAGGATCAACGACCCCAGAGGGCGCTGATGGCGTTACTTTTATTCAGACTGAGAGGATTTTTTTTTGTTTAGTCATTTCCTCTCGACCTGAGAATTTTAGGCGAGAGGTTACATTTTTTGACGGTAGGTGATGATGCAAAAGCGATTTTTTGAAACTGCGATTGCAACAGAGAAGTTTGACAGTTCAATACTTCGATTTGAAGTAATTGAAATTTGAATGCGTTTGGAAGTTTCGATGAATTCAATATTCAATTCTATTCGAATTAGTTCGTTTTCATTCACTCGTACTTTCCACGTTTTTATCGTAATATTGCTACTGTTGAGTGAATTTTTCACCTCCAGTTACTTTCACAAAGCAGCATTTGCGTTGTTTGTGGTGATGCTGAATATAGAGGATAGTTCTGAAAATCACAGTCTCAAAATTGATGTCAATTGATAATAGAACACGAGACTTTCCTGACGATGAAGAAAACAAACTTCACCTTGAATGAATTTGAGTTATATTTGTGTTATTTACTGATTGTTTTCCAGAATCACCCAGTTTAACATATTCATCTAGCCATGGTGACAATGTATGTTATGTGTCTAGTAAAAAAGGATTCAAAAACAATAATTCAAATTCATGGAATAAAATTTCTTTCAGGCGAGTATTCTCGAATGGCTGTAACCTACAAGCATTATATCATCATATCAGTGACATTGTTCAACGTGTTACCCAAAGCCCGTGTCTCACGGTCAAACAATTTGATCAAATCAGTTTGATGTGACGTCATTCTTTTTATTTTCAGTAAATTTGATGAACTTTCAAATTGATTGTGGTCCCACGATTTGATCAAAATCAACTACTATTGACTGTTCTATGATCATTCTTACCTTTAAAACTTGCCTAGTTTCTGTTCTGTGTCCTAATTTCCATCAAACATTTGAAATGACGTCATCAATAACGTCACGTCAAACTGATTTGATCAAATTGTTTGACCGTGAGACACGAATTTCAGACTCTTGAGATGGGTATGAATACTTTCGAAGTAAAAATTAAGAATATTCTCACTTATAATAATGGGTGGACTCAAAAGTCACTATAGACACCAATAAATCCTGTGTGACGTTTCAGTAATGTACGACTGAAAAGTTCTATAAAAATTTGATTCTTTCATTTACAGCGTAATCCTCGAATGATAGCTCCAGATAGAGAGCAACACTTTGTGATATTCAATGAAAAAAATTACATGAAAGTACGTTCCAATTGTTTCGTTTCGGAAAGCAGGAATCTAAAAAGAAGTCGCTTCTTTACGAATGTCTCGAAACTATTTTTGGAATATACTTTTCGTTATTCATCAGTTCCGTCGATACTTGATACTCTTTGGAAATGCAGAGCCTCTTCAATATCAAAGGAGGTCTCGATGAGAACCTGAATAACCCAAGGAAATATCTTCAGAGGAACGGATACTCGAAGAATTCAGTGGATTAGACATTGGTCCACACGAACCGAAGGAATTTTAAAAATACATCATACAAAATAGATTACGGTTGAAATACTTATCAACTTGCAGATTATATGGTAGTTGACGATTCCCAAGTTAGAGTTCTGTGTCAAATGACAGTTGACGGATTCAACATCATATAACAGAGGTTTTGGTTGAGGAACTGATCAACTTGCCAAAGATATGATTGTTGACGAATCTGAAATCAGCGTTCTGTGTCAGCTGACAGTTGACAGATTCGACATCGTACAACAGATGTGTCAACTGACAGTTGACAGATATGACATCGTACAACAGAGATTGCAGAACTGATCAACTCGCAAAATATATGATTGTTGATGGATATGAAATTAGCGTTCTGTGTCATATGTCAAAGGGAATAACACACGATAGTATCTCATTGCCACCAGTTTTTTCTCAAACGTTCTATTATGAAACACACTGTACTCTTTATCGCATCATCGCCATTGTTTAACGATATTCTTCCCCCATTATATCACTGCCATGTTTTTTCCCCCAAACGATATTTAATGACATTTTAGTCATACACGGGTTCAACCAAGTTGTCAACATCGGGAGACACTACCCTTAGCGCAGTATGGTTGAGTAGGTACCAGTTACGTTTGCGCAGTATAGTTCAGTTGTGGTTGAGTATGGCGCAGTATGGCTGAGTATGGTGCAGTATGGTTTAGTATGGCTCAGTTTGGTTGAAAAGGCCTCAGTATTTGTGGTTGACATTGTTTTGGGAATTTTTGTTTAATAGACCCCTTCTATTTATATTTCTCTCTGCTGAACATTCGTACGAGTTTCTCCAGAAGACAGAGCCTTGTGAGGGAGGGCAAGGATCGGTTGATCATTCTGGGTGCTGAAGCACTATGGGGCTTCTTACCGATTTCCAGGTAGCGTATTTACTATTTCAACTGAAGGGAAACCCAGAAAAACTTACAGCGCTACCAGGTCGGTTGGCGTATTCAATCCAGATATTCCACCTACCATACCAGAATTGGTATCTAGCGAATTAGAAATTGCCTATCGCACCGAGCCGGTCAGAAAAATTCTGCCTCGTCCGCGGTTTGAACCAGTAGTGAAATAGCCAAATTGAGTATGAGGAACGCGCCTTAGACCTCTTGGCCATATCGATAGATATTGTCAATGTTAATCGCATTTCATCCTATCGAAAAAGTTGTGTTGGTTGGGAAAGGAACACTGGAAAGTTCAATTCATAAAATATTCATCTTTGAATTAATTTCCATTATTATAACTATCCTGAATTTTTTTGTCTACTTCAATTTTTGTTTGAATTCGATCGCCTTAGTTGATTTGAATTTTTCTCTTTTTATATTTTTAATGAAATTTTGTGGTTCATGTCAACTTATTTGGTTGGATTTCATCGCCTCATTTGATTCGAATTTGTAATGAGTCTTTCCTCAGAGAAATGTTTCGATAGATTTGATAATATAGATAATGGAAAACCGAACCAATATCACTCAACAACTCACGTCGTAGTTTGAATCGTACATTTTATTGATCCTTCATATATAATATCTAAAGTAGACAATCCATTCAGACACGAAAATGAAATTCTTTATCAGTGTCGTAGATCACTATAATTTTGGCGACTATTTTTAGGCTCAAACTTTCATTTTCTGTATGAACTTCACGTGACAAGTAAACGGAAATATCAACATTCAGACTGGGCAGCAGTGGCAGATTTTTTGGACCAATTTTTAACAGCCTGCCTTTGGAAAGGAAAGTTATTGAAGGTAAAACAAATCGTCATCTGCAACTAACTTTTTCCAGTAAGCTACTTACAACTGAAATCAGTCTCATCGAGGGAATAATGAAAATTTGAACATACCCTTTGGAAGCATACAGTGTGTTCCATCATGAACAAATTCTGGGTTTTTGCAGATCATGATTTGTTTCAGATTCCAGAGGCACAATTCGAATGTGTTTTTCACAGGCATTGGCAGACTATCCTATTTATCTATCAACAGTGTTTTATACCCATACATCAACGTCAAATATGAAACTTTGCTAGTATTTACGAAATGAAACCCAACAGAACACCAACACAGCAGGATGCGCACTGAATTGGAACATTCGCATGTTTTCATTCTCATGTCAGGCATCTAATGTTTCTATCTAAATTATTCAAGATTGACAATTTTTGCAGAAATTTAAAATTTCTGTCATCAGGAATGGAATTTCATTTTATGTAATAATGCTATGAATTTTATATTTCCGAAACAATTGTCTGTGTCGAATTATTTAGTAGTATCATAATACCGATGATAGAAATTTTAAACTTCGGAAACAATTGTGGCTTTTGAATAATTTATTTGAGTATTATTCTTGATATAATGGAATTTTATATTTCGTTTCAATATTTTACTCAGTAATTAACAAGTTATAAACAAAAATTAATTTATTTCTTACCGGACAGACCTGTTTTTCTGGAATATCTCTTTGCAAATATTGTCGTGATAGTATATGTCTTGTGGATCGTACAACAAGACATACTCCCTCACTACTTCGATTGAAATCTCGTCAAATATCACTGGAATACTGAAAATATTGCTATATGCTTCTTTAGAGAAAGCAAGGTTATTGCGGGCTTGGCTTTATTGTTGAGTTGCAAGAGTTATTGTTGATCAGCGAGAGGCTTGCTGTTGGCCAATTTTTACAGAATAATACAGTTCCCTCTGGTATATACCGTTGGTGCGCATACAATCCTTTATAATTAGGTTTGAGTAATATATTTCAACAGAATTATAGCAAAATTCTGATTCACGCTTGCTGATGACCGTATTATACAAGACCGGCACTTTACAGATATCAATTCGGTGTTACCATTAGCGAGGATCACAACCAGTGGAAACAATGTTATGGAGAAATGGAAAATTCTTACTCTCTGATTGAAGTGATCACCTCCTGGGGCCTGTAACACAACCACTACAAGTCTAACAAGTGTATAAATGAATTATACAAGTGTAGATTTTCTGTAACATAAAGTAACTTGTAGTTACTAGTGGGGCACTGGTAATTACGGGACTTTCTCTACAATTGTAGTATCTTTTCGTAACACAAAAAGGAGACTTGTACAGTTGTGTTACGGAATTGAAGACAATTTTCTACCTATCTTGATTGACAAGTAGATTGAGAGCGTACTAGTGTAGTGAAGTCTTTCATCGTGAGCGTATATCTATAATTCGACTGTGGATATGTGGTCAAGAGATTCGGATAGTGAAAACGAAAATGGTTGTGCAGTATATCGCTATCGGGAGAGAATTAACTTTGTCATACTGACAGACGGGAAATTTGTGGAAAGGTTCAGACTAAGTCGACAACAGTGTGAAAGTCTTCTTCAAGATATAGGTCCCGCCATAGCGAATATAACGATTCGATGGTATGGCTTGTCGCCATTACAGAAACTGCTTAGGGGCCATTCAAATATTACGTAGGCAGATTTATTACAATTATTTACCCCCTAACCCCCCTTGTCAGCAAAAGTAAGCAAAGCTCTTACCCCTCCCCCTCATGCTTACGTAAACATTTTTCCACTGAAAATGTATTTTATTTTATATCACAATTATAATTTAAAGAAAAATTAAAATAGATTTAGGATAGAGATTTGATTTTACTGATACAGTATTCAACATAGAGTGAGGGACAAAAATATTATAATCTTACGAACATAACAAACTTATTTTAAATATTTGGTACACATATTAAATTCAAATTAACGGTCTTCAGTCCATGAAACCCGAATCCATGACTCGTTTTTTTCGATGACATTGGATTTTGGAATGTTTACGTCGTTCTCATCGAGCCATTCAACATCATGGTGCTCTAAATTTTGAATAATGCACATTAGTTCATTAGCCCTATGGCTTTCAATAATCTTTGAATCTGGGAATCGAACCCATCACATACAGAAAAATTAACACCCTGTGTTTTGTGACCAATTGACGGAGTCAATCTTAAGAAATGAATCTATTTAATGATATTACCTCTATACTTTGAGATTGGCCGTAATATTTTCTAATCATAAAACGTCTAAATTATTGTTACAAAATTTTAAGAGAAACGTTTTGGCGATTTCTAATATTTCTAGTATGTAGCAGATTGGATTTATTCTTAGTCGCCGCTTGCATTTCTTCTTCAATTCTCTTTGATACAATAATATCTACTTCCTTGTCGGACTTTGCTTATAATTTAGAATTTCGCCACACTTCGTTAACTAACTTTTGTACATTTTGTACTTTCGTACTTGTGCGAACATTTTTCAAACTTCCAAACAATTTTGGGTATAACTTGGATTTGTCTGTTTGAAACGACATCTTATTAAAAGTTTTTTTTTTATTGGGGTGACCTTTACTTGATAGAAATCCATAGTTATTACGCTATAAGGTAGAACACGATTAAATTTCCACAGAATTAATTGTCTTCGCGACATGTTTCGATACACTGTATCTTTTTCAAGCGAATGTATTACAATACATTCGCTTGCTATGCTTACAATACGTCTACTCGCTAAAGTATCCATACGGCACAATACACTGACAGAGGAAATTTACAAAACTGGACAGCTCGCGGTAATTCCCCCAATCGGTGCCTAAACGTATGCGTTTATATTTGCGGAAATCCCCGAAAATGCGTTTCGTTTTCAAGCATAGACAATGTGAGGATTGCCATTCGTGTATAGAAGTGAATAACTACCGATGGCGTAATCATCAGCTAGACTCCCCTACCCCCCATGTCATCCAAAATAAGCAAAGCAAAGACCCTCCCATCCCCCCATAATGATTACGTAAAATTGAACGGCCCTTTATTGCTCTGCATTGGTTCGGAAACGGAGCAGCTGAATAAATAAATTGTCTTGTAGGAACAACATATACAAGTGTGTACTTGTAGCTACAAATATATGAAATTTTCTTATGTTACGAGAAATCAGAATACTTGTAGCTATAAGCGAATTACTTGTAACTTGTAGACTTGTTACAATTGTAGATTTGTGTTATAGGCCCCTGGGGCCTATAACACAACCACTACAAGTCTAACAAGTGTATAAATAAATTATACAAGTGTAGATATTCTGTAACATAAAGTTACTTGTAGTTACTAGTGGGGCACTGGTAATTACGGGACTTTCTCTACAGTTGTAGTATCTTTTCGTAACACAAAAATGAGACTTGTACAGTTGTGTTACGGAATTGTCGACAATTGTAGACAATTTTCTACCTATCTTGATTGATAAGTAGATTGAGAGCGTACTAGTGTAGTGAAGTCTTTCATCGTGAGCGTATATCTATAATTCGACTGTCGATATGTGGTCAAGAGATTCGGATAGTGAAAACGAAAATGGTCGTGCAGTATATCGCTATCGGGAGAGAATATTAGATTCAAATTAACAGTCTTCAGTCCATGAAACCCGAATCCATGACTCTAAGTTTTCGATGACATTGGATTTTGGAATGTATACGTCGTTCTCATCCAGCCGTTCAACATCATGGTGCTCTGAATTTTGAATAATGTACATCAGTTCATTAGCCCTATGGCTCTAAATACCCAAAATGATTTCATCACTCATGTAGCAGATTGGATTTATTCTTAGTCGCCGCTTGCAATTCTTCTTCAATTCTCTTTGATACAATAATATCTAGTTCCTTGTCGGACTTTGCTTATAATTTAGAATTTCGCTACACTTCGTTAACTAACTTTTGTACATTTTGTACTTTCGTACCTGTACGAAAATTTTTAGAACTTTCAGACAATTTTGGGTAGAACTTGGATTTGTCTGTTTGAAATGACATCTTATTGAAACGTAAAACTTCAGCTAATGGAATCAACGGTAACACAAATGTTAACTTGCTTTGCTATGCTTAAAATACGTCTTCGCTATAGTATCTAAACGACACAATACACTGACAGAGGAAATTAAGACAACTGCACAGCGCGCGGTAATTCCCCCAAACGGTTCTAAAGAAGTGCCTAAACGTATGCGTATGCGTTTATATTTGCGGAAATCCCCGAAAATACGTTTCGTTTTCAAGCATAGACAATGTGAGGGTTGCCATTTGTGTGAAGAAGTAAATAACTACCGATGCCGTAATCATCAGCTAGACTCCCTTACCCCCATGTCATCCAAAACGAGCAAAGCAAATACCGCCCACCCCCCCAAATGCTTACGCAATACTTGAACGGCCCCTTATTGCTCTGCATTAGTTTGGAAACGGAGCAGGTAAATGAATAAATTGTCTTGTAGGAACAACATATAAAAGTGTAGAATATTTTACTTGTAGCTAAAAATATATGAAATTCTCTTATGTTACGAGAAATTAGGATACTTGTAGCTATAAGCGAATTACTTATAACTTGTAGACTTGTTACAATTGTAGATTTGTGTTACAGGCCCCTGATATGGTTGATGAACTACCAGGGGCCTGTTTCAAGAACGTACAAGTCTTGTAGCTACAAGAGAAATACAAAGAAAGACGATGAAAAATAATTGTTTTTTACTCGTTTTTCACCTGTACCTGCATTGTCTTCCTCTTGTAGCTACAAGACTTGTAATTTTATGAAACAGGCCCCAGAGCGCTTCAGTCAGGGTGGTATTGTCCGATGGGAGAAGCCGACTAAAAGGAGTCCTTAGTAAATGGTTGCAGAAGACAGAGTGTATGCTGAGACTGGAATAGTTCAGACGCAGCTTCTTACTCTCTGGGTTGGAGTGATCACCTCCGGGTATGGTTGAGAAACTACAAGACCACTTCAGCCAGTGCGGGGTTGTCCGACAGGAGAAGCAGACAACTAGTAGTACTCAGTAAATGGTTGCAGAAGACAAGAATACAATTTGAGTCTACACTGGTTTAGGTGCAGCACAGTTCATCGATCACTGCAGGTCAATATTCAACGATTTGATCCAGGCTAGGCAGAAGAAGGCCTGAAATTATTGAGAAGAGGGATCATATCGTGGTTGAGTAAAAGCAGCTGAAAATGAACCTACCTTTGATGTCGTGTGGCCTCGTGAGAGGTTTCTTCCGAAACGTGAGTACATGTGATATCCACAATGTGTGATATATTAAATCATTCAATGATCAGAATTTTCCTGAAGATTTGTCTTTTCAGAGCCAGAAAACCCGTAAAATACGAGAATCTCAAAAGCACATGCCTTAATGAGAGTTAGCCCGAAAAAGGGAGAAGACCAAAAAAAAGAAGAACCCAGAAAAAACTAGCTACCGATTAAGTTTTGATGAAGATAACACAGCAATATATTTCTCAGATTTGCCAATTTGATTTTCCTATCATTCTGGTGAAAACCTTATTTATTTTTGTACGAGATCATAACACAAAAGTAAACAACTTATTCAACGAAGTTTCTGAAGAAAACACAAAATATTACTGCGGGTAATATGGTTGAAGAATGAGATTCCTTCTTAGATAGGGAATTGAAATGAATTAGCTGTTCGGACTACAACAATGCGATGCTCCTCCAAGCTCCTTCGAATTTCGAATGAATGAGACTTCACAATACTCGAAAGTACTCCAGATCACAACGAATGGAAGGATCAATTATTCTGCAATAACTCACAGGTGAATATGACCGACAAACACAGAGAGACTAGACATTAACTCATTATTACTGTTTCAGGTTGAACAGTGAAATGCAAACGTTTGTCTGAACTATTTCGTTTTTCATGGACAATTAAAATTCGAATATAATATCTATGTGAGATGCACTGAATAAAGGATTATCAGAGGTCTAACTATTTTCTTGCACTGGAATATTATAACTCGTAACAACATATTCACAAAAAACACATATACCTTCGGAACGTTCAGAAGTTTTTGATCCTTCTAGCATTCTTTGCCGTTCCGATCCGACCGATCTGGGGCCTGTTTCATACAAGTTCAAGTCTTGTAGCTACAAGAGAAAGACAGTGTAGGTACTGATAAAAAACAAGTAAAAACAATTATTTAGCATCGTGTTTCTTTGTACTTCTAGAAACAGGCTCCTGAACGTTCCAATTCGATCCAGTTCGCGAGTATGCATTCAAACACACGTAGACCAAACCTTCCGACAGTTCTGTTCCGATCGTTCCGTTCCGATCCGAATCATCACGCCTCCTGCTTTCACACACAATAATTTACAGTTCCTGAACATCTAGCTCCTTTTGTTTTTGTATTCTGTTGCCTGTTTCAGCATCACATCTGTGATCCCCGAATGATTTAATTGAATTCGTCGAACGATATGATACCGAAGCTCCTTTTGACGTGTGTCACGGGTGACGCGATTAAATCTTTGATCTGTTGTCATCTTTTTGCTCCCAGTGGGATTATTTCCGGTTCACGTGGATTCGTGATCGTTTCAGAGAGACGTTTCAATCTTTGGGAATTCTGGGTTTTCTCCCGTTTCCCATTAAAACACTCCCCATGATTCGTTAGATATGATTCTGTTTCAGTACTGGCGGCAAGCAGAAAGGAGAGGGAGTTACAATTTTTAATGGCGATCATTTGATGCTATGAAAGGAGGGAAAAGTAGGAAACTAAAAAATAGAACTGAGTACGAGAATATTTCAAATATAAATGTTCACTCAATCAGGTGTTGAAAACGTTAATTAATGGTAAAATGCCAAGTTGGAAAGGAGTGACAACTATGCACCTCAATCGAGTAAGCTATGATTGTTGATTGTTTAAGTTTTTTTGATAAATGTTAGTGACGGTTTCATATATTTTTTCGAACCGTGAGGGAACTGTAACGGTGGCTACATTCGGAGAATAACCTCAGCAAAATATTGATTATGACAAGAAAAATTCAGTACCTATGGCTAGAGCGAATAATCATCCTATAATGCAGTCTATTAACAACTGAACGACGAACATCAATCGAATAGAATAATTAGGTACTACAAAACTCGGATCATCAGGAATCAGGAGCAAAAACCATTCGAAACAAAAATTGGGAATTTGAGATGTATAATACAGTATTGATAACATATCTACAAATCCAAATTAGCTATTTAATTATATGTTTCTACAATCAGGTTATCATTCACTACTGTTATTTGGATCTCCTGAATGAAATTCCTCAGTGCCATGCCGGTTCCATCCACGATCGTGACAGACATTGTCTGGCTGACTAGGTTCGCTGAATAATATAGTACGAGATCCCGACTCAGATTCACTTCGTTCATTAGATAATCGAACTCAAATATTTACTTACATTTCTGAGTAGGTGAATACATTGATAAGAGGGTGACAGTCGGAAAGGGCCCGCAAATATGTTTATTAAATGATTGATTTTCCACAAAAAAACTTTCTCTCTGTAGTTGAATGAAATATCATTCACAGCAATGCATGTAGAAAACTTAAAATCCATGGTTGCTGATGCCAACTCGGTTGCAACTATTTGGCAGCCAAGTGTAAACAGGTAAAAGTTTATTATACTTTTACGTTTATGACATATATTCATGTTTCCTATATCAAATTGAAGCTTAATTTTTTTCAATATGATGATGTACCGCTGTCTGTGAAAAAGTACCCGCAAGTGATGGTTGCTAGCCGTTAGGAAACGCTATCGGACTGAGAAAAAATTCCCCTGGTATTTTTTTCATTATCTTAGATTGTGAGCTATATAAATAGCAGCATATAGTGAGCCTCACGACGGGCGCAACAAAATAAAAAAAATCATGTTGAAATACCTTTTGCTGGAAAACATTTGTAATTTCCCAAATATCATCCGTTCATATTTTTTTACCGTTTATCATTATAAGACTCTATTTGAGGTTATATGAATATGCCCTCTTCTGAACTTTGAAGGGCTATAACTTCGGATCGAAAGGAGAGCTCTGCGTTCTGACTTCAGATTCGTATTCAGCGGCACAAAATGAATAAGTTTGTAGCAGTTATTTTTCGAAACTAGCTGCTGATCGATCAATGAATTTCTGCCTATTTTTTGTTTCACTGTTTCACTATATATATATATATATATATATATATATATATATATATATAATAAGTGCTACTTACTGTGTTATTGAGAATGGTTGCTGATGATGGAAAAAAAATGAATGATTTGCGAGTGAATTGTCAGATTTAACATTCTGTACATGGTAATGTCAATAATTTAAAATATGTGAGATAAAATGTGAATAAAATTCTCTAGTAAGAGTTATTTAAAACAGTTCAAAAATTAAAACGTGGTTTGAAGATTCTAAGGTTAGGAAACAGACAAATGACATGACAATTGAAAGGTTTGATCTGTGACTAATGACAAATGAGATTTTTGGTTTTGGTCGCTGCTTCTAGAGACATCAGCCAACTTACTATGCTCAAAAGAGAGAGTTATTAATTATGGAAGTATTAAAGTTATTTGAATTATTATTTTTATCAATCTGAAGTAAGAAAGAGTAAATTTCACTCAAGTGATTGAGATCTGTTCTCTTATTCAGGCAATGATCAGTGTTAGTGATGAAGGCCATCTCCATGAATAGCCTCTTGATCAAGTTGCATTCCTTAGTTAGAATTTTAATGTTAATGTAATTCATGTTATGCCCTGTTTTATTTACGTGTTCCCCCAAAGCACAACGTTCCGGATGAAGTCTGGAGTCACTTTCATGCGATGTTATTCTATCTTTTAAATTTCTTGAAGTTTGTCCAATATAAATTTTGTTACAATTCGAACATGGAATGTGGTAGACCACTTGTGATTGTGACAGCAAGGGAGTTTTGTCTTTAAGTTTACTGAAAATTGAATTTATAGTTAGAACTGTTTTATTTGCAATTTTTATGTGTGGAAAAATTCTGAAGACTTGTGCAAGTCTGGAAGATATGTCAGTAATGTATGGTAATGAAGTGAAAAAACATGGGATTGGGGTCACATCTGCCCCACCGAGGGGTAAACCACTTGCGGAAATGTGTACACAAGAATTCCATTTTCCCGGGAATTCCATGGAATTCCACGGAATTCCAAGGAATTCCAAGGAATTCCACGGAATTCCACGGAATTCCACGGAATTCCATGGAATTCCATATCGGTGAGATATTTCACTTTTCCGTTAATATGATGTCAACAATGGCTTCAACAAAAAAAAAGTGTTTTCGGGAAATCATACATTTATTATATATTCTGAATACGACGAAATACACACATTTCTGATATATTTATATATTGCACATAATAAAAACATCACTTTCTGGGTAATGAAACTGAATCAACTTCAAATACTGAAACGAACCCGGACAGCAGAAGCCTTGAAGGGATAACCCTATTCGAATACAAAATTTAATCTAAATCGTTAGAGCCGAGTTACAGCCGTCATCGAGATAATACCAATTTTGAGTAGAATCGGATCATTATCACAAAACTAGTCCGCCATCTTGAAGCCGCTATTATGAAAATATGAAATTTTGATAAAATTCTTACCTAGTTAACTGACGTGTACTAAACCACCGTATAGAAATGAATACAAGTGAATTCACTCGCCGCCATAGGGTTCCGATCCCCATCTCTTTCTTCACGCCGAGCCGATGTATGTGGAGCGTGAGAGCAAGTGAGCAAAGAATAGCTCTAATCTACACTCTCCTACCGCACCACAAGCCCAGCAAAAAATAAAATTTCGACCGATATTTCGACCCGATACATCAAAGACCCCGAACAGGAGTGAATATAAATGTGTTACTGGCATACGTTGACTAAACTTTTCCATTCAACCTTCAAAATTGAACCGTCGAAGATATAACAAAATTACTTTTCAGTGCTCATTTTTGAGCAACAGGGTGTGAGTAAGGGTTTCCTCAGAAGTACTATTTCAAATTTAAAGAGTGTAATTCTGAGTAATCTGGACTTCTACTGATTACAGAGAAGGGCGCCAGAAGCAGCAGTTAATCATAATAATCTAAGTGATATTTATCATTAATTAAAATATCATATAATTGGCAACTACTTCACATTTATAGGGTTGCAACTATAAGGTGAGCAATGAAAATCAAAAAAAAAAATTAATCCTTTAATGGATACCTGATTATAATTTCAGTAACTTCAGTACCTGGATAGGCACAATAATGGTACAAAAGAGGGCTTCAAATCGACTGTTAGTGTAGTAACTCCTGGTATTCCTGCTACTGGGCTCCTGGTCCTGGCTAGGAAGGTGAGGCTCCCTTGTTACGATGGCAGGGGTAAGGTAAGTCTTCCTTGTCTCTTTGGACTCCAATTCCAGATCCCAGGTATTGAGCGTGAAAGGAAATCGAACAAATGAGCAAGAGTTGCGATATAAAAATTCAAGGACCTTGTTCTTGGGTGTACCGAAAAAGTACAGATGCCTTTTATCCAGATATTGAATATAAATTTACAGAGTGAAGAGTTTTATAAACTCTTAATACAGGTGTTCATGAAGTACAAATATGAACAAATATAGGAATATAATACCCGTAGTTAGAAACAAGTAATTCTACAACAGCGGATACCAAAGCTCTAATGATTTTTATACAAAAATATATTGAATAGAAACTCTTCCTCATAAATCTACTGAAGGTAGATACTAATCGCCCAGCGATCAGAAGAACTCAGACATGAGAAGGCTTCCCAAGAATTCAGCGTTTTCACAAAAAAATGAGGAATATCTGTCTTATAGGGACAATTTTCAAATTTGGAAGAACCACAAATTCCTAACTTAGGATTAGAATATTCCAACTGACAGATAATTTTCTTCTAAAGAGACACAGAATACAGAATGATCTCAATACCAGGAACAACCCTGAGATGAGATGAGTAGAATATTCTCAGATAAAATGGAACACTAAAAAATAGCGAAATAGAATTTCCACTCACCTTATCCTTCAGGCCGATGGAAAGCTGCAGACAGTTCTACAGAGACAGATTATCCTGTTTAGATTGTTCCTGGGACCAACTTCTGAATCCTCCTGGCAGATGAGCATGAAAACCTGAAAATATATGAAAACGCAGAATCCAAGGAACAAAAAGGAAAAATGTGGAATGTCACTACTCAATTTAAAAAACAAAACATTCCAAGGAACCTCTTCGGGGAAGAAAAACTTCCGATTATTAGATTCACCCACGGCCTTTAACCTTGAAACTCACAATTTCTCAAAATTTGACAAAAATATACTATTTCACTGACCAGTAATGAAACACTATAATAACATCCGTGTATAACTGATAATGGGAAGATGATTCAATTAATTTAAATAAGATAAATGATACAGTCTGAAATTCTTTCTTGATCGCTCAGCGCTTGCAAACACTCTCTTCGAGAGATCGGAAAAAACAGACAGACAACAGACAATTCAGTTCGTTCCTCTCGAGTTCGAGGTTCCATGGTACATACAATTTATCACAGTAGAACTCCACTCGCGATCCGAAATGTGAGGCCGGAATCTACAGCGAATGCGGACTGAAGAAAAAAAATCTTAGGACTAATTTGTGACAGTAGAACTATACTTACGGTCAGAAAAGGAGTGTAGTACTGAATGATAACACAATAATCGCACTGATCAATAACAATGTAACGAAAAAATTTATTTTCGTTACAAGGGCTGCTAGAAGATTTTATGCAGATTCGTGTTCATCATGCAAAATTATCTCAAAAGTTATCCACGAGGTTACTCAAGTAGGTACTGCAGAAATTATCACATTTCGAGGACCAGGTGTAAGCACAGCAAACAGCGAGGTAAACAGCAAACTGAACAGCACATTTTTTGTCAAGTAGGTAATCGCCGAGGTAATCGCCAAATGAGAGAATGGTTTGCCCTAGGAGCTTTTTGTACCAGCCCAGTGGAGAGCCTGCTGGCTGAGTCTGGAGAACAACCCCTTGATGTTCGTAGAGACTATCTTTCCTTAAGTTATGCTGCAAGAGTAGCCTCTTCCAAGAATCATCCTTCCTATCGATATACTTTCTCAGATCGTTTTCAACATATCTTTGAACAGAAACAAAATTACCCCTTACCGTTTTACGCAAAAATTGCCAAAGTTTCCGACAATAATAAAGACTTTCCAAATATTCTCTCTCTTGAGTTGAAAATTCCTCCTCCCTAGACATTACCAATTACTCCTTGTAATACTTATCTCCTCAACTTCCCCAAATACCATACCCCTTCAAATTTCATTAAGAAATTCCTTTGCCGAACTGGTCTCCAAATATCAGCACTTCAAGCATATATACACCGATTCATTCAAAACAGCTGAAGGAGTAGGAGCTGCTGTGATAACAGATACCACCACTTACACTTATCGACTGCCGTCGTTCTCCAGTATCTACACAGGAGAAGTATTTGCTATACTCAGAGCATTACAATACTGCCGTAGATCAGTAGGTGATCATGTTTTTTTTTAATAAAAAAAACAGAGAATGGTTTGACTTCAATAGATTATAATAGGTTGACTTACCTTTCGTAAATACTGGAAAATAAGTTGTCGATTTCATTTGAAAGAACACTTGGCGGTTTCCTTAAAAACTTCGGAGGAATCTACAAGTCAGGCCAGTTCTGTCAGACTTGAGAGTCGAGTAAGAGATCATTCGGCTTCGCTATCGGGGTAGTTCGGTTCTATACGGGCTACCAGAACAGTTGCAATCAATTGGTCAGTTGAAGCTTGGAGAGTTTTGCACTACTTCGTTGTACAATAAATAAATATGTTACTGGTCAAAACCGCGCCCGAATGAAAAACTATATTGAACCGAGCGAGGGAACGAGACTGTCGGGTTCTTCGAGGGAGTCTCTTACTGTTCACGAGGAACAGTAGAGAGTAAAGATAATCTAACTCGTAATATTACGAGGAACTCTGTGACGAAATCGCTTTTCATTACAAAGATATTGCTTACAAAATAGCATTTAATTAAATTAAATGAATACATGAATTCCAAAGAATTCCATAGAATTCCACGGAATTCCAAGGAATTCCACGGAATTCCAAGGGATTCCACGGAATTCCACGGAATTCCACGGAATTCCATGGGAATTCCACAAGTCTGTACACAAGAATTCCACAGTGGTTTACCCCTCGTGCCCCACTGACAGTATTATTGGAAGAATTATGTGTTATATTATTTATGTTAATTGAATTATGGTTATCAATGGCTGAAGTACTGAAGATGATCTTTTTTAATAGTGCAGGAGGATAAGAATTATTTATGAATAAATTATATAAAATTTTTTGAGGTTTTTTTCATGAAAATTTGAATCGGAAATACAGAGTATCCTATGCTTCATCTGTTTGACCATGTTTACTTTCATAGACTGTTTATGGTATGAGCGATAATTCATATATCTTCCACTGCTTATAGGTTTTCTATACCAGTCGATGATCACTTCATTATCCTCAGTACGGTGAAACTTTGTGTCTAGGAAGGGAACGCTGTGTTCCTCGTCCTCACATTCTATTGTAAACTGTATAAATGGATCATAACTATTGAAGACATCTAACACTTCCGTAGTTCCGTCATATGGGAGAGCTATAATTAAGTCATCCACATATTTTTTGATAAAAAATAAATTAAAAGGTTAAACCTGCAAGACCATGTCCAAT